>CAWUFW010023586.1:0-73054 GCA_963921515.1 Calotriton arnoldi
TAACTCCACAGCCTCAAGAACAGATTTCACTCCTGTTTCAGGTCCAACCATCACACAGGACCCCATGACCAGGGTATACACTCAAAATATCGAGTTTTAAATATCGAGTGGCCAAAATATCGAATGCAGAATATCGATTGTCAGAATATCGAAGTAAGTAATATCGTTAGTCATAATATCGTTGTTGAAAATATCGTTTTTTTTTTAGTTTTTTTTTTAGTGTTTTAAGTGTTAGTATATGTGTTAAAAGTATATATTATTAATGTAATGTATATTGGAATTTTTTTAAAGTAATGATTTTTATGTTACATTATTTTTGCGTATTTTAGTTCCGTAGCGGGTTGTGGGTTTATAGGGGAATAGGGTCAGAAGTAATTTAATTATAATATATTAATTATGAATTTACTTGAAATAATTAATTATATGTAAATTAAATTTGTGTAAATATATTCCGTAGCGGGTTGTGGGTTCATAGGGGAATAGGGTGGGAAGTAATTTAAATACAATTAATCAATTAATAAATATATTAATTGGTATTGATAAATAATTTATTGTTAATTATTAATTGGTAATTAATTTTTTATTAATTGATAATTATATTAATTGTATTATTTATAATTGGAGCGCGTTGTGGTTTTATTGGGGAATAGGGTGAGAAGTAATTTAATTGTAATTAACTAATTATTAATCCTTATTTATTGGTATTGATAATTAATTTATTGTTAATTAATTTTTAATTGGTAATTAATTTTTTAATTAATTAATTGATATTTATATTAATTGTATTAATAATTATAGGAGTGTGTTGTGGGTTTCTAGAAGAATAGGGGGGAAGTAATTTAAATGTAATGGAGTAATTAATAATTTTAATTTTTGGGTATTGATAATTAATTTATTGTCCAATAATTAATATTTGTTAATTTATTTATATTAATTATTATTAATTGGTATTGATAATTTATTTATTGTTGATTAATTAATAATTGGTATTTAATTTATATTAATTGGTTAATTGCTAATTATATTAATAATGTGAATTTTATGTGTAGTGGGTTGTGTGTTTATTTGGTAATAGGGTGGAAGTAATTTAATGTTATTAAAGTAATTATTATATTTTTAATTATTGGTATTTTCAAATAATTTATTGTTAATGTATTAATAATTTATTTTTATTTTTAAAAATGATTTAATTTATAAGTATGTTAATTTTTAAACTTTACGCTATCAAAAGCTTTCCCTACTGTTGCATTTTTTGGAGTGGGAATAGTAATTTTTACCCTCCACTATCCAACACTTTCCCTACTGTTGCACTCTCTGGAGTTGGAATAGTAAATTTTACCCCTACGCTATCCAGCACTTTCCCTACTGTTGCACTCTTTGGAGTGGGAATAGTAATTTGTATGTCTACGCTATCCAACACTTTCTCTACTGTTGCACTCTTTGGAATGGGAATAGTAATTTTTTCCCTAACTATCCAACACTTTCCCTACTGTTGCACTCACTGGAGTGAGAATAGTAATTTTTACTCACCCGCTATCCAACACTTTCCCTACTGTTGCACTCACTAAAGTGGGAATAGTAATTTTTACCCCTACGCTATCCAACACTTTCCCTACTGTTGCACTCTTTGGAGTGGGAATAGTAATTGTTTCCCTACGCTATCCAACACTTTCCCTACTGTTGCACTCACTGGAGTGGGAATAGTAATTTTTAATCACCCGCTATCCAACACTTTCCCTACTGTTGCACTTACTGGAGTGGGAATAGTATTTTTTACCCTCCCGCTATCCAACAGTTTCTCTACTGTTACACTTGGTGGAGTGGGAATAGTATATTATTCCCATCCACTATCAAACACTTTCCTGACTGTTGCAGTGACTGGAGTGGGAATAGTAATTTTTATCTACCCGCTATCCAACACTTTCCCTACTGTTGCACTCACTGGAGTGGGAATAGTAATTTTTACCCACCCGCTATCCAACACTTTCCCTACTGTTGCACTCAGTGGAGTGGGAATAGTAATTTGTATCCACCCGCTAACCAACAGTTTCTCTACTGTACTACTTGCTGGAGTGGGAATAGTAATTTTATGTTGTACGTTATGTGATGTTTTTAGTTTTTTTATATTTAATGTAGTGTAAAATATTAAATTTAAATAAAATATTAAATTTTAATGTTTTAAGTTATTATATATAATTTATTTTTATATTTATAATGGTTTTTATATATATATGTAATTATATTTTTAGTTATGTTTTTCATATTTTCTAAATAGAAATATTAATTATATTTTAATATTAAGTGAATATATATAAAGAAAGTTAAATTTATTAATAATTTATTTTTATTTTTAAAAATGATTTAATTTATAAGTATGTTAATTTTTAAACTTTACGCTATCAAAAGCTTTCCCTACTGTTGCATTTTTTGGAGTGGGAATAGTAATTTTTACCCCTCCACTATCCAACACTTTCCCTACTGTTGCACTCTCTGGAGTTGGAATAGTAAATTTTACCCCTACGCTATCCAGCACTTTCCCTACTGTTGCACTCTTTGGAGTGGGAATAGTAATTTGTATGTCTACGCTATCCAACACTTTCCCTACTGTTGCACTCACTGGAGTGGGAATAGTAATTTTTACTCACCCGCTATCCAACACTTTCCCTACTGTTGCACTCACTAAAGTGGGAATAGTAATTTTTACCCCTACGCTATCCAACACTTTCCCTACTGTTGCACTCTTTGGAGTGGGAATAGTAATTGTTTCCCCTACGCTATCCAACACTTTCCCTACTGTTGCACTCACTGGAGTGGGAATAGTAATTTTTAATCACCCGCTATCCAACACTTTCCCTACTGTTGCACTTACTGGAGTGGGAATAGTATTTTTACCCTCCCGCTATCCAACAGTTTCTCTACTGTTACACTTGGTGGAGTGGGAATAGTATATTATTCCCATCCACTATCAAACACTTTCCTGACTGTTGCAGTGACTGGAGTGGGAATAGTAATTTTTATCTACCCGCTATCCAACACTTTCCCTACTGTTGCACTCACTGGAGTGGGAATAGTAATTTTTACCCACCCGCTATCCAACACTTTCCCTACTGTTGCACTCAGTGGAGTGGGAATAGTAATTTGTATCCACCCGCTAACCAACAGTTTCTCTACTGTACTACTTGCTGGAGTGGGAATAGTAATTTTATGTTGTACGTTATGTGATGTTTTTAGTTTTTATATTTAATGTAGTGTAAAATATTAAATTTAAATAAAATATTTATTTTAATGTTTTAAGTTATTATATATAATTTATTTTTATATTTATAATGGTTTTTTATATATATATGTAATTATATTTTTAGTTATGTTTTTCATATTTTCTAAATAGAAATATTAATTATATTTTAATATTAAGTGAATATATATAAAGAAAGTTAAAAATGCATGTTTGTTTTTATTTGGCATTACATTTAATATTTATTAATTTTAACCTTTTTTATTAATTTTTAAGTATGTTTTACTTAATTATATTTATTATTTAATTAATTTTATATTACTTTTAATACATTTTAAAAAGTCGATATTTTGGCAGACTATATTTTTTACTACGATATTTTGTACTCGATATTTTTTTACTTACCTGTTTGTAGATAGGAAGTCGATATTCTGGTAGTCGATATTTTGACATCGATATTCTTGTAGGTCGATATTGTGGTATTCGATATTCTGTCAGTGATCCCATGACCAGACCTGAACATGAAATCAGCTAGATACACCGCACAAGGCAATGATAAAACATCTAGCACAACGGTACGTCCCCCACCAACTTGTGCGAACAAGTGGAATTGTTTCCACATTGTTCAAGTTTTTGGCATACAAGGGCCCACACAAGAAAGTAATTGTTTCTTTGAACATCCCTACAGTGTCCACAAAACCACCCTCTCTGAAGAAGACCTTCCCCGAAATTAACCACAGGCCCAGCTTCGAAGGTCGAAACACGTCGGCGCTAATACAAACGAGGCCAAGAGCGACCATAAGTTGATGCACTGCGTACACAATAGTAGTGCACTCTGAGAGATGGAATCTGGGATCCCATCCTGGAATAGACTCGTGCTCAGACCCCAACTACAATAGGGCCTAGCAGTAGTGTTTAACACTACACATAAAAACGACGCAAGTGGCAAAGGTCCTAATGATGAAACTAGACAGGCAACTGCATATGTTCTGTTGCATGCCCGCAAAGTAATTCAAGAACTGTATTTAAGATGTGGTAATATTTTTGTTGTATATTAATTGTCTTTTGGATTAATCCTTTACATGTATCTAAGAAATGTTGTCATGTTAGTTATGTTTCTTACAAGTCTTGTTTCTTGTTATTATGTCAGTAGATGTATAGTATGTTTTCTTTAAAAAAAATCCTTCTTTAAAAAAACAAGCAAAAGAAAAAAATGCTATGATTCATGAAAAGCTTCAGTGATTCATTTCAGACGAATGACGTAAAAGTCACACATACAGGCGCGAAACATAGGAGTGTACAACCCGGGTGAAAGATTGAAATATAAACAGGTCGAATCAAAGACAATAGAGGGAACAATGTTTTGGTTTCTTCTATTTAAGTAGAATTTTATTGATGGTCTGGGAGGCAACACCCCAATTTTGAATTGTTATGTACTGATTCCAGCCTCCACAGTCCATAACTGAATAACTCCCCACTTTAGGAGATATACATGGTTTTGAGGGGCAGTGAAACTCCACCCATACCCCATTTTACCAGGTTCCAGAAACGTTGGGGATTGTGCCTAGTACATGCTAGTTTAAGATCCTGCCATCTATTATCATCCCATATTTTTTTAACCTTTTCCAGCGCCTTTTTATAAATTTTCCTGGCATTCTGTACTCTGCATGAATCTCCTGATCTGATGACCTCCCCCAGGAGTCTACGGGCATGCTTGCATTCTTTATTGAACCAGTGGTGCTCGGGTTTAATACAGTTCTCCTTAACCCTGTGAGGTCTTTGAAAGTGTGAGCTCATTTTGGCGAATACTGTATTATGGATCGTTATTATTTCACTAATTGGCTGAGAGTTAAGGAGAGAAGCCTCCATCTCTGCTAACGTGTTCTCAACATCACTAGCAATGGAGGACAGGGTGTCCAGATTTTCTACGATCATGGACCATTTAAGTCGCTGCGTCATTGGTGATTTGCAAGTCTCTGGTGGTAGATAGATTATGGGGTTGCGTTAGTTCATGTAGGTTCCTAAATTCGAATACCGAGCATAATGGATTTGATCACTCTCCACACGGTCTAACACGACCATGTCCTCAAGGGTGTGCCATGTTTTTAAATTAATTAGAAGATAGTCAATACGGCTTGAGTGGTAGCCGTTCTTGAACGTATTGGCCCCTTGCCTTTCAGAAATCGTCCTGCCATTGGCCACACTTTAACCTTTTTCTAGGCAGATAGCTTCAAGTTGGATAGCTGCTTCTGTCCATCTTTTAATTGGTGATATTTCAAGGCATGCAATACCCCACTGCGTGTCTTCCTCCCCCGCTAGGTTGTTTTCCTCAGTATCAAGAGGCTCAAAAGTCAAATTAAAATCCCCCACTATGACAACTGAGGTGGCCCATGAGAGGTTGTCTAGGAGCCCATCTAGGGCCATTATAGTTTCAGACCTCCACCCCCCACTATGCCCCCTCGCATATACATTATAAATATCGATGTTACCATAGGGGCCGAACACCAACCGGATGGCAAGAATATCTTTAGTCTGGGTCGAGAGTTCCTGTATCTTAAGGCCAATATCTTGGCGAACCCAGATTGTTAGCCCCCTGATGGGCGACCCTTTCTACCATGGGTTGCTGGGATATAATAATTTAAATACCCTGGGTGACAAAGAGGATCTACAGTCCATGCTTCCTGAAATGCGCAAATGTTGTACCGTTCGACAAAGCTGTTCCATTCAGGGGAGGCACCCTTAGACCTCAACCAGCGATATTCCATGACAAGAGCGATATTCTGCGTGATGTTGGCTGTATTTCTAGTGTCATCCTTTTCCCAGGATCTAAGGTCCCTGATATGCAACCCGCCGTGCTCATTTTGTTAGTGGGGCGAATCAACTCTAGGGGGTATTTTGCTATTGGGAGGGGTGCAATAGTCTCACTGATGGATGCTGGCGTCGTGACCTGGGTATGACCATCGGGGGGTAAAAGTAACCTTCAATCTATCTCTCGTAAGGGAGACGCACTATTATGGTATAGTATAGGATGGCCTGGTTTCGTCTGTAAGGTTGTTTCCGGGGGGTTATATTTATAACGAATGTTTGTTTTGGTGAGGTGTTGGGTCCGGATGTCAAGGGCCACCAGGTTCTCAACTAGATCTCAGTGTGAGAACTAAAGAGCAATGAAATCAAAGGCGGCCCCCGGAGGGGAGTGTCTTCTGGCCCCTGTGATGTCTTCCCTTATAACAGACCGGCACCCCCTAACATGTCGGATCCATTGGATGCACTTATTTATAAGGAAACCCTCATCTTCTTTAGATAGGCTGAGAGGAAGCTTACTACGTTTATCATATATACTATACTTCTCGCATCTGGGGCCCTTACGACACTTCGTGGTGCTTGGGTCATATCTGCCCATGGGGGGACGGGGCCTAGTGAAGGGCCTAGGACCACAATGGGATTGGCTGGTTGCCAATGGCCTATATTATTTTGATCTGCCCTGCTAGGTTGTATAGGGTCTGGGAGATCAGTATTAGTGCGCGTTGATAGGTTTTCCCTGCCTACTCTATTCGTACTATATCTTGCAGAGCCCCTGTTGTTACCAGAGTGCTGTCTTACGTGGTCTGTGACCCCTTGAGCATTAGCTGTGTAAATTATGTGAGCTCCCAATTGTTTTTTCACTTGTTGCACATCTAAAAGTACCTTACTTAGGGAATCAGAGAGGCTGCTGATAGTTACTTTAAGAGCTCTGATTTCCTCACCAGGTCTGTTATCTGCAGGGTAAAGGGTCTTTGAGAGGGTTCCTCAGTGGACATGACGTTAGTGTGGTTTAGATGCCTTTCGCTGCTACTGGTATCTGGGCTATTTAGATGTAGAACTGGGCACACTGTTAATTGGACATCTCTTGTAGTGCAAGTGCTAGCCTCTATACCCTTCCTATACACCTGGCTCCCTGAGCTAGTGGAGGTATCCAGTGGTTCTGCGTGGCCTAGGAGTGGTAAGAATCTATTACAACAGGGAAAAACAGCCAAATCAGTCAGGGTCACTTGCGCTGTAGTATACCCGCTTGCAGGTCTCCTAGATGGTACATTTGAGGCTTCTGGCGGCTGATTCCTGCTAGCTCCCCTTTTAAAAATAGCTGGTATACGCACAGTCTGTATAGGGCTTCTGGGTGCCTGTGGGTTGCTGTGGTTAGGTGAGGTGTCAGTGGAGGTTGTGTCAAGAAGTTCCTCGCATTCAGATAGTAAGCTGTCTATACGATCCAGTACACCGGCCCCAGCAGCCTGGGTGAGAGTCAAGGCTTTCTTTTTCGCCTTCTTCATATGAGCTTCACCCAAGCCTCCCTCAGTAACTTTCCGCTTCCCCATTACAATTCAAGTTAGCAAAAGGGAGTGGAAAAAAGACTCTACCAGCAGGTAACCTCCAGAGGGGTTTTCAAGAGAGCGTTATCTAAAACAGTACCTTTTCCTTGACGTAAATACCGCAGATATCAAAACATGGTCCTCTGGAGCAAGATGTCAGGGGGTGGCCCAGCCCAGCGTCTTCCAGGCTATGATGGGCGTGGGCGGGCCCACCCTTGGCCTTGGCTTTGCCCGGGCATGCCCTTCACGCGTCCCGCACTGCGGGACGCCTTGTATGCTTTTGATGGTGCTCTGGGGCCTCTGCATCACATCACGGCCCCTCCCCGGGCCGGCAAGGAAGGAACAACTGGTTCGGGCTGAGAGAGGCTCCCGCGCTGCGGGATGCCTCGTCTGCTTTTGATGGCGCTCCGGCGCCTCTGCGTCATGTCACGGCCCCTCCCCAGGTCGCCAAGGAAGGAACAATTAGTCCGGGCTAAGAGAGACTCCTGCACTGTGGGACGCCTCGTATGCTTTTGATGGCGCTCCGGCACCTCTGCGTCACGTCACAGCCCCTCCCCGGACCGGCAAGGAAGGAACAACTGGTCCGGGCTGAGAGAGGCTCCCGCGCTGCAGGACGCTTTGTATGCTTTTGATGGTGCCCTGGGCACTCAACTGCTCTCCACCATAGAAAGATCTGTGACACACAACTACACATCCCTATTAGCTATGGCGCGCTCCCTGATTCAGTCCTGGCATTGGGGTCCTCTCTCTTGGTCGGGGCAAATAGCTGCTATCAAAATGTCCCTATTACCTAAGATCTAATACTTCATGCAGGCGATGCCGCTCCAACCGGCCCCTTCTGTGCTGAAAAAACTCCAAAACATTTGGGGTGGCAAGAGATTGTGCGCATCTCCCAAAGTCCATGGGCAAACTTGGCATAACTCATCTACTGCGCTACCACCAAACAGCTCAGCTGCGATTCTTGGTGGAATGGCAACGTCCATAAACAGAAAAACACTGGTGCTTTCTAGATCAGGTGGTGGCGGGGATTCATATATGGAAGATTCCACGGCTCCCGCAGAGAAACTGCCCGTGCGAATATATATCTCTCTGGTGGTTAGGGCCACGGTTGGGGTTTGGGATAAACTCTGTGTCTCTAAGCAACTCTCCACCCCCATTTCACCCCTCACCCCAATTATAGGGAATGAAGATTTCATTCCGGCAATACATGGCACGGCATACTCCCAGTGGCAAGAGGTGAACTGCAAAAGCATTGGGGATCTATTTGATGCACAGGACCTGCTAGAGTTTCCCAAGGTCCACCAGGACTCCGAACACTGGCATTATGTTGCTTTTCGTCATTGGGTGACTTGTTCGTCAATACGTCCACATGCCAGCAGGCCGCTCACCCCATCTGAACGATGGCTCCTATCGAGGTGGGATGACCTGCACTTGCTGTCGGACATTTACGCCCTCTTGAACACCTCTACTAAACCCCTGATCTCTCCAGCTAGAACACGATGGGAGCTAGAGTGCGAGCGCCAATTCTTGGACAAGGAATGGTCTGACATCTTGCGGTGTGCTCGCACTTCAGCTTGTAGCTCCTCAGGGAGGGAGACTTTCCTCAAAATTGCCCACTACTGGTATTATACACCCTCTCACCTGGTTAAGTGGAAGAAAGCGAGTGACGATAGATGTTGGTGCCACTGCTATTAACCAGGCCGGCACACTATCCCATTTATTGTGGTATTGCCCTAAATTAAACCGCTATTGGTCTGATGTTCTCACAGACATTGATCATATGTTTAACACCGAACTACTCCGCTTTCTCAGCTAAATTCTGTTGGGACTGCCCAATGCCTTAACATACCCATTACACTCCGCTAGGGGGAGGGCCATAACTTTGGCATTGTGTGACGCGAAGCAGGTTTTGCTGTCATGATGGGGACACATATCATACCCACACATGCAGATTGGATACACAAACTCTGGGCCTTGCTCAGTATGGAGAAATGTACAGCGGTTGTAGACCATACATTACCTAAGTTCAAGAAAATGTGGGGCTCCTGTTTGAAATATTTGTCAACCACTTTTCGAGAGCTCTCTTGCCCAATATACTTGCGGGTGCTACGCCTTACGGCAGGTACGGAGCTTGACCTTTAATACTTCCGCATTGTGGGAGGGGTACAGGAGTTGCTTGGGGTATCATATGTGCAAGCATGGACTGTTTACTCTACTTTTATTGAATGTCCGTTATTCTTGACTTTGGTTTTTTCCTTTTCCTTTCACTTTCTCTCTTTCTTTCCCTCTTTCGCCGGCCGTTGGATGTAGGCGAATGACCACGCTGTAACTTTATTAAAAAATAAAAATTGATACATTCCTAAAACTGCACACACAGTCTGCAATGGCAGGCCTCAGACATGTTTAAAGGGCTACTTAAGGCTATGGCACAACCAGTGCTGCAAGCCCACTAATAGCATTGAATTTACAGGCCCTGGGCCCATACAGTACTATTTTACTAGGGTCGTACAAGTAAATTAAATATGCCAAATGGATGTAAGCCAATTCTACCATGTTTACAGGATAGAGCACAAGCATTGCTAACTTTGCAAAGTGCACAGAGTCTTAAGGCCAACAAAAACAAATTCAGCAAAAAAGTGGAGGGGAAAGGCAAAAATCTTGGGAGTGACCCTGCAAAGAGGGCCAGGTCAAACAATCCTCATCAAAACCTCCTTCCAGGCCTGTGTTCAAGATACCACCTAAGATTCCTGATCCTGAAGATGTGCCCATGCAATGTGTTTCTCTAAAATCCCTCTTACTGAGGTAGAGAAGACAAGGCGATGTACACAAGGGCTGTGTTTATACTGTGCTCAGAAGATCATCTTCTGAGCTCTTGCTCTTTTTTTCTTTTTGTTAGCCTAAGGGGTTGGGAAAATAGAATACTAGCTCCTAATGCATAAAATATAGGCGAGTATAAACCAGGCACCCCTGCCTTTTCCTTTTCAGTCATCCAGCTTTGTTCTTCTGCATGGAGAGTTATTGATTCAGTCACAACATAGTTTTGCACCTTTTCTTGTAGACTGCAGATCCTCCACACATGGATATTCAGTGGTCAACATCCACTGGATTCCAGTTCAAGGTAAGGATATTCCAGTAGCTGTAGCAGTGCTGGCTTTAGTAGCTTATGGTCTAATCTCTGAGGAAACTAGGGTTCTGTCTCTTCAGATTGCTGTACAGCATGAGAACCTCACCTTTGATTTAATTTCATCACTTCATTATCCTATTATTTTGGGTATCAACTGTTTGCCCGACATAACCCATATATAAACTGGTCGGCAAAAACCTTGTTTCTGGCTTCGAAGTTTTGCATCTCTCATTGTACTGCCAATCAACTTTTTTCTACCAACGGTTCTAAAAGTCCCTTCAGTAACACCGCATAGTCAATAGCACAACTATCCGAGATTCAGGAAATCTATCACGCATACCGTGATGTGTTCCAAGAATCAACAACTAAGGAGTTACCTCCTCATCGACCTTTAGATTGCCTATAGTTCAATATGGGATTTGTTTTTATTTTTTTATGTCCTCTGGAATAACACGTGTTAAGGGAATATTTAAATGCAAAAGTGTTAAGGGAATATTTAAATGCAAACTTATAGGATGACCTGATTACTCCATCCAAAAAATCCTGCCAGAGTATCTTTATTTAGTGTGCCAAAAAAGGGGGCATCTGAACTTTAGCCTTGTATCGATTATAGGGATCTTAATATTATGAAGAACCGCTGCCCGTTATCCCTCAATTCTGATATTTTGGAGACTGTCCAAGGGGCTCAAGTGTTCACCACATTGCATCTGAGAGGAGCCTGTCACCTAATTCAGATCCAATCAGGTGATGAATGGAAAAAAGCATTTCGGACACCATTTGGGCGCTTTGAATACCAAGAGATTCCCTTTGGCCTCTGTAAATCCCCTACTGTTTTCCAATGTTTTATGAATGCAATCTTTTCAGCTTTATTCCTCAAAATCATAGTCATCTCTCTAGGTGACAATCTTGTTTTCTCTAAAGTACCTGCAGATCATCCATCTCTTGTCAGACAAGTCTTGCAGTAGCTGAGGGAAAATAAATTGCTGGCCAAACCTGAGAAGTATCTGCTCAAAAAAGGTTCTGTAGGTTATGTTTTTTCCTCTGATGGAATAACCGTGGACATTCGAAAGGTTCAAGCCATGCTGGATTAGCCCATTCCTATTTCAATAATAGAAACACTGACCTTTTTTTGGCTGAGCAAATTACTATCGGAAGTTCAATAATACGTTTTCTAAGCTTGTCTCACCGATAACCGGTCTGCTTAAAAAACAATCTTTCAGTGGACTCACAAGGCCACTCTTGTCTGTTAAAAACTTAACAAAGAGTTTGTTCAAGCTTGCATGCTAAAACAACCTCATTTCTCCAAGCCCTTTATTCTCAAGACTGATGCCTCAGATCTAGCAGTCTTGATTCAACCTGGTCAAGTTTTAGAACATTTTCCCCAGCAAAAAGAAACTACTCTGTTTTGGAAAAAAGCACTTATGGCGATAAAGTTCGCATTTATCAAATGGAGACACTTCTTGCTTGGAGCTCAAATTCGAGTAAATGAACACTGAAATCTTCAAGCCCTTCAGCAGGAGGAATGTCAGAATAGTAGACAAGCTGGATGGGCATTCTTTTCTCAGCAATTTGACTTTTTCCTTACTTACATTACCAGCTCTGAAAATGTTATTTCTTATGATTTGCCGAGGTGATATCCAGAGTCCAGGATTTCCAGGAACATTGAGAAGATTTTTGCTCTCTAGGTCTTCATTTTCTCCACCATTTCTACATTTCTTGAGACAATACGTCAAGAAACTAAACTCATTATAATGTAGATGGTCTGATTTTTGTTAGGAACAAACTCTTATTCTTTCAAATCAATCACAGACTGTAATTCTACAGCTGTATCACGATTCCTTAATTTCCGAACTCAGAGCAAGAAGAATTTTGGAAGATTTAATCAGAAGAAGATTCTCATGGCCTTCCCTTCACCTCGTTGTCACAGGATTTACCAACTCCTGTGAAGCCTGCTCTCAAAATAAATTTTAAACACAAAGAAAAACAGGATTATTATTGACACCTGAAGTTGCCTCAAACACTTGGAAAATTATTTCTACTGACTTCAATGTGAATATGCCTCTATCTGAGAACTATACCACAATTATGTTTACTGTGCATTCATGTACTAAAATGGCTCACTCTTCCAAAATTACCAACTGCATCAGAAATGGCTGAGGATTTCTACTCTGACATATTTCGACTCCATGGATTGCCTTTGAAAATCATTTCAGATCATGAGCCTCCTTACATCTCAAAGTTTTGGAAGTCTCTGTGTCATAAAGTTGCACGCACAGATCATTAACTTCTGGCTTCCACTATCAAGCCAATGGGCATAAGGGGAAGTTAAACTAAATTCTTAAAGAGATCTTAAGATGCTACATTTCCGCTGCCTAAGACAACTGGAATCTCTTTTACCTGCAGCTAAGTTCACCTGCAATAATTCACTCCATACCTCCACTGGCTTCTCTCCTTTCTTTGCCTTAACTGAATTTTATCCTCTAAACTTTCCAGACTTCCTGGAAACAGGAGATTCAGTGACTGCAGCCCAAAAATCATTAAAAAGTTAAATAAAGGTCAGAGAACAATTGATCCAAAATATACAGATTGCTAAATTTAGACAATAATTACAGGCTAATCAGCATTAGTGACCACCTTCTACATATAAACAGGGACAGGTATGGTTGTCTTCCTTTAATCTACCTCGCTCTATTTGTAGGTCTAAGTTCTCTCCTAAATATTATGGCCCTTTTGAAATATCTAAGATCATTAGTCCTGTCACTGTATGACTCAAACTTCCCCTTTCCTGAGGGGTTCATTCTTGCTTTGGTGTTTCTTATTTTTTTTTTAATAAATATTTTTATTGAACAAGCTCAGCATTAATTACAGGATCACAAAGTCATGATCACATATTCACAATGTATCATCTTAGTCTATAGCATGGCCACAAATACAAATCAATTCTTTGTACCCATAGTGACAACAAAGGCTCTCCAATCTAGTCTAATGCTTAACCCCCACCCCCTCACTCTAAATATCCCTGATATTTCTGCCAGTCCCCCCAAACTTTCTCCCATTTGTGTGGGCAGCCTCTAGCTTTATATATCACTTTCTCTGCAGTGGAGCACCAGTCCAAGTCACTCTCCCATTCTCTCAACTGTGGTGCATGACGTGCACCCCATTTCTGAGCGATGTTTCGTTTTGCCACACTCCCCGTAACTTTCAGCCAAGTGGTGGTATATTTCGGCCATTTTTCTTCCCCCGTTACACACAAAAGCAACCATCGTGGCTCTACTGGGATCGTCATCCCCGTGACCTCTGACATGACTCTCGCCACTTCCTTCCAATAGGAATTTACGTATTTACAGTCCCATAAAATATGGAAAAAGGTACCAATTTCTCCACATTCTCTCATGCAAAAATCAGACAACCCATGTCCCAGCCTGTGAACTAGCGGTCTGGAGGCATAAGATCTGTGTAGTATGCGCAGCTGCACCAACCAGTACCTGGCTCTAATTGCCACTTCCCTGGGGCTTTGTACCGCCTCTTCCCAGTTGTCATCCTCTAATAATCCTAAATCATTTTCCCATGCTGCCCGGAGTGGGTCTATTGGATTAGGAGAATTGTAAAGCAACTTTTTGTATGTCAGGGAGGTTGCCTTTGTTTCCATCTGATCCATCAATAGCCTATCTTCCAGAGGAGAGTAATCTGGGAGTGTATCCCCCTCCCTCATGTGTTGGTGAAGCGCATGTCTTAGTTGTAAATATTTGTACCTTTCTGTTTCTGCTAGGTTGTATTCGCTTTGAAGCTCCTGGAAAGTGAACGGTTTTTGGCCCCTCCATACGTCCTCTAGTTTCTCTATCCCAAGCAATTCCCATTTCTTAAAAGTCTCCCTCAAGGCCCCCACCTCTCTCAGCTGGTCGCTATCCCAAAGTGGCGTTCTGCCTGTTAATTTACCCCTCCACCCCATGTGTTTTGTCGCTTCTTTCCATATCCGTACTACCGACCAGGTACATGAGGGAAGGTTTTTATCCACGTGTCCGCCATATAGAGCTGCCAAATATCCCCTTTCCCTCATCGCCCAATGATCCGCCCTGTATGCCGGGTCTCCGTGGTCTGCGAAATTCCAGTCATTAACTACTATCAGTTGCGAGGCCCAGTAATATTTCGTAATGTCAGGGACAGCCAACCCCCCTTCATATGTACCCCTCTGAAGCTTGTCTAGGGCTATCCTTGCACTCCCTCCATCCCAAAGGAGTTTGCGTATTTCACTGTTTATATCTTGGAAGACTTTCTTTGGTATCGTGTGGGGGGTATTTTGCATCACATATAATAATCGGGGCAGGGACATCATTTTAAAGAGGACTGCTCTCCCAATCAGTGATACTGGCAGTTTCCTCCAGTGTTCCACATCCCTGCCTAGTCTCTGTACCTGGGAATATAAATTCTCCACCAGAAAGTCTTCATCCTTATTGGAGCTCTGCATGCCCAGGTACGTAAATTTAGTTTTGATTTGCAGGGCGGTGGAGACCCTCAATCTCTGTGGGATATCCCCCGCCAGTGGAAACATGAGGGATTTCGTCCAGTTGATTGTGTAGCCCGAATAGGTACCAAACAGCCGGAAAATATGGAGGACTCTGTGGACCGACCTATATGGGTTAGTCAAATACAGAAGAATATCGTCGGCATAGTGCGATATTCTATCTTCCCAATCCCCTCCTCCCGGTATCCCCTGCATCACCCGGTCGTTACGGACCCATGTCGCCAGAGGCTCCAGTGCCAGGTCAAAGATAATTGGTGACAGCGGGCATGCCTGCCGAGTACCTTTACTGAGGGAAAATGAGCGGGACACCTCTCCATTCACTTTCACTCTGGCCTGCGGGTTTTGATAGAGGAGTTTCACCCGGGAGCAGTACTCGGGTCCAAAACCCAATGGTGTTTCTTATTTAAAACCTTATCTTTGTTCTCAGGTGAAAGATAGACCAGCTCCATTTTTTATTGATGGGAACCCTAAGTATGAGGTTTGGGAGATCTGTGACTCCTGGTACATTAAAAGGAAGCTTTAATACCTTAATGACTGGAAAGAGTATAATGCTTGTGATCGTTCCTGGGACCCAACAGCACAGGTCATGCTCCTCTTTTGATTAAACAGTTTTATTCCAGGTTTCCTTATAAAGCAGGAGCTCCGAAGAGAAGGCACAGTGTAAGAATTTCTTCCTTACTTTTTTTTCTTTCAAATTAAGCATGGTTGCATGCTTTCTCCTTGCCTGTAAAAGCATGTAAAGTCGGCGGCACCAGGTTCGAAGTCCTGGCTGCTGAATCCTCAAATGAGTTTTACTCGCTGGAGTTTTGAGCTGGTAAAATTGTGTTTCATGTTCACGCACCTAGAAAAAACAAGTGCCAGAACACCAGGTTAGTTGTGATTAGGCAGACATGATAGTTTCTAGGCAAATACGTACTAGATGTCTAATTAACCTCCCAGTTGTATAGGGATCTGTCACTTAGCCACTTGCTAGTTCAAGGGACAGATTTGAGGGCTGTGGCTAGGAGAAGGCCTAGCGAAGCAGGGTCAGCTCTGCACCCCCAAATCATAGGTGCCCATGCTGTAAGCTTTTTAATGTCTGTATCCGTTTGATTTGTATCAGCCTGCTATAGGAACACACCACACTTTCATATGAGGTGTTACATATGTTTTTGAAATGTTTATAGCAACATCACAAAATAAAATGATGGACGGAGTGTTGAAACACCCCCAGGCTTAATCCATTGTTGTTTTGCTCTCCAGGTCATCCCAGTTTGGACCCAGCCATATGCAAATCAGTCTTGAACATGGGAACATTCCAGCCCGAACTGCCAAGCCAGGTCCTCCCTGGACTAGAAACAAGCATCCTGGGAAGGGTTTTGAGGTATCACCCCTAATCAGCCAGGCTAGCTTGAATCCAGTGGCGCAGCCATCAAGGAACCCACGTCTGGGCATAGCCTTTGCCACTTACAGTGCACATAGCAACATCACAAAACTTGATTTATGTTCAGTGGAAGTCATTGCTTTGATTCTGTGTGGAGGTTGTTGCTGTCAATGTAAGAGAATGTAAGAGAAGGTACCCCCTATTTAATTATGGGTTGTAGAGGAGGGGGAAAAAACTAAAACTGTGAAAAGACCTCTAAACTAGTTTAGAGGTCTTTTCACAGTTTTGGAGGTTGTTGCTGTGCCAGAGAAGACACTCTGGTGCCACAACTTCAGTAAAGTACTGCCGCAGTGGTTGATAGGAGCTTTGTCACACATTTTCCATTCAACTTTTCTCATTGTTGTTTATGCGCGGCTAACGGGTCACTCTGTGCCTGATCTGAACTGTACAGGCTGACTACATGGTATGCTCATGCTATATAGTGTAAGCGCTGAACTCATGGTGGTTTGTTTCACTCGAGCACTTTATTGCCGACCATGTCGGCAATGATTTGTGACATGAGTCTCAGTGGGGTGGGACTTATAGAGGCCAAACTTATCCGAAGATCGACAGTTATACAGGCAAGTGAGACTAGTCAGAAAATCCTATTGAACTAGAAGTAGGATCCGGTACGTTTAATAAATAAATCTCACATTAATGTGGGGCTGCTCACTCTCCTTTAAGTAGTAAAATCCGAGCAGATGGGGTTAAAACTCTGTACAGTGAGTTCAAATTGTGACATACACGTGTACTTGAAGATATGTTAAAAATAGGCCACAAATGGAAATAATTACCAGTCGTTGACAGGGAAACACTGACAGATTTTCTGAAAAATACAGAATTACATTAATTAACATACGCTTTTATGTAGTAGTAAAAAAGCTATTAACACTCTTTGGAAGCCTGTGGCAAAACCCATTCCCCATAGCATGCCTGTGTGCAAGACAGTACCTGAGTCCTCTGGCCTTCTTGAACTGTCCTCCTTGAGGCTGTCTTCGGTATGAGAAGTACTCCTTTAAAGTATTTTTATTTTTGGTAATGTGTATTTTTTAAACCTTCTCAGCCACAGCTATATGCAAATCAGTCTTGACCCTGTGCCTCATGGGAACAGTACAGCCCGAACTGCCAAGCCATGTCTTCCCTGGACCGGAAACAAGGGTCTGAACTGAGGTGGGGAAGTGAGTTAAAGAATGATGATGGATTCAACCCAGATCTGTGACTGGGGGTGAGTGTCTGAAAAGTTTCAGCACTCCGTCCATCATCTCTTTGTGTTTGCTTTGTTCGCCCTAAGTTGGCAGGGTATGCCCAGACGTGGATCCCTTGCTCACTTTGCCACTGGATTCAAGCTAGCCTGGCTGATGAGGGGTGTTACCCCGAAACCGGTCCCAGGATGTTTGTTTCCGGGTCAGGAAAGACCTGGTTTGGCAGTTCGGGCTGGACTGTTCCCATGAGGCACAGAGTCAAGACTGATTTGCATATAGCTAGGTCTGAACTGAGGTAGCGAAGTGAGCTAAAGAATGATGATGGATTCAACCCAGATCTGTGACTTGGGGTGAGTGTCTGAAAAGTTTCAGCACTCCGTCCATCATCTCTTTGTGTTTGCTTTGTTTGCCCTAAGTTGGCAGGGTATGCCCAGACGTGGGTCCCTTGCTCACTTTGCCACCGAATTCAACCTAGCTTGGCTGATGAGGGGTGTTACCTTGAAACCGGTCCCAGGATGCTTGTTTCCAGTTCAGGGAAGACCTGGCTTGGCAGTTTGGGCTGGACTGTTCCCATGAGGCACAGGGTTAAGACTGATTTGCATATAGCTAGGTCTGAACTGAGGTGGCGAAGTGAGCTAAAGAATGATGATGGGTTCAACCCAGATCTGTGACTGGGGGTGAGTGTCTGAAAAGTTTCAGCACTCCGTCCATCATCTCTTTGTGTTTGCTTTGCTTGCTCTAAGTTGGCAGGGTATGCCCAGACGTGGGTCCCTTGCTCACTTTGCCACCGAATTCAACCTAGCTTGGCTGATGAGGGGTGTTGCCTTGAAACCGGTCCCAGGATGCTTGTTTCCAGTTCAGGGAAGACCTGGCTTGGCAGTTTGGGCTGGACTGTTCCCATGAGGCACAGGGTCAAGACTTATTTGCATATAGCTAGGTCTGAACTGAGGTGGCAAAGTGAGCAAAAGAATGATGATAGATTCAACCCAGATCTGTGACTGGGGGTGAGTGTCTGAAAAGTTTCAGCACTCCGTCCATCATCTCTTTGTGTTTGCCTAGGAGCTGGAATGATATCCCAACTACATAAGAATGGCTTTTGTCCTCCTACATTTCACAAGGAAAGTGAGGATCCACCTCTTCAAAGACCTTTACCACCCCATACAACAGGAGTCTGCGTAATCTGCCTCCTGTAAATGATAATGAATAACGTCAAAGGGTACACACCCTCTGTTCAGCACTCTGTTCCTCCCCAGCTAGGTTAGCATTATACAAACACCAACACACACACTAGGCATGCACTGAGCAATACACCCCTTAGCACCCCATGGTCTGTGTCTTACATGTAAGTGAACGTGTGGCAGAAAGGCAGAGTTCCATCTGTATTTGCCTCTGTTTCTGTGTCCGTGTCCCTTTGTTAGCATTCTTATGCCTGTATCCAAATAACAGTCTTCCCATAGGATAGTGTGTTACTTTCCCACTGTGAGCTTGCCTGTCTTCCCTTGCCTCAGTGTCATTGTTCAAGAGTCATTGTCCCTAAGTCAGCATCTGCTTCCGTTCTCAACGTCTTCATGCCAGTTTGTGCACAAATGTCAGTGTCTCGGGATAAACGCCCAGGCATCAATGTCCCAGTGTTCATGTCTCTAGAGCAGGAAGAGGTGTTGTTTGCATTCCTTAATGTGCAGGACTGCATGGCAGGCCCTCTCGGGCCTGCCAAACAGTCCTGCGCACTTTGCACCTTCCCCACCAGGCTTGCTTTACACAGCTGATGATGAACATGCAAAGCCTCCCAGTCCCCGTGGCGCTCAAACCAATCACAACGCTGCATCGCAGCGTTGTGATTGGCTATGGGGAGCCTGGGAGCCCAGGTGCTTCCTGCTGCCAGCAGGAAGAAGAGGACGGAGGAGAGGCGGCAGCCGGCTGGCCCAGGTAAGTAGTTTTTTTTCCATTTCCTTCCCGCCCCGCCCCCCACCTCCCTGCCCCCACCCCGCTTCACCACTCCCGATCGGTAGCAGCCGCTACAGCCTAACTGGGTCCTGTAGTCGGCCCTCGCTCTATCATGGCCAGCCTGAACTAGTGACTTTGTCCCAGTCTGGCTCGACCAGATATTCTCAGTTGGTGCTTTGTGCTTTTTGGCACTATTTTTACTAAAACCTTTAAAATTGCATATCTCTGGTTCTACTGATTGGAGTTTTGTCATTTTAATCTTGGTTTGTTAATTAAAGAAAGCCCTATTTTTATATCTTGGTGTGGGATTCTTTTTGTGTGGTGTTTTCACTTTTACTGTTTGAAGTGTTGCACAAATACTTTACACATTGCCTCTAGGTTTAGCCTGACTGCTCTGTGCCAAGCTCCTAGAGGGTTGAGCACAGGTGAATTTATGGTTGGCTGTGCCTCACCCTGACAAGGATTGTAGTTGCTGCTTGACCAGGGCTCACACCCCAGTCAACCAACAACCACATTTCTCACATGTTCCCACCTCGGTGTTCTTATGTCTATTTGCCACAGTGGTCGCCATTGTGTAGTTTCCCAGTGTTAAAAAATATTTGCCTGTTTAGTGCTTATTGTGTCTTTAGGACCTTTGAATGCGCTAATGGGGAAAGGTAAGGGAATGGTGGCATGACGAATGAGTGGATTTATATTGTGATTCCATAGGAAAAGGGCTCAGGGCATATGAGCTGGAGCTAAGAATGCTATGGGTGTTGAAACTTTGTGAAAAATGATAGTCCCAACTTGAAGACTACTTAAATAATTTTGGTAACCCACAATAAAATTAGCCCCACTGCTGTTTAATTCTGTAGGATGAATGTAGGGAAAATATTACAAAATCACATAATTTTTAGTAAAAAGGATAGAATCTCACATAAAAAAGAAGAACTTACAAGTCCCTTAAATTAAAAGTAAGAACTGTTGTAATTCAATTTATATAGCTCTTTCTGACCAGACGAGTATTTTGCTGTCTTATATCCATCCCACTTCCAATTTGGTAGATGACTGAGTACTGTGTAAAAGCAGGTTTATTGCCATTTTTATTTACTGACGGAAAAGTAAATGTTTCTGTTTCATAAATATTTCTTTCATAGCGCTGGCTGGTCTTCCACTTAGCTGCAGGCGTCTGTACTTTGTTGGAGGTGAATCTAAGTCATCCTGTAACTAACACTGTATGCATTTGCTGTTTGATCTGGTGGTTACTGACCGGTTTGTGACTTTCTGTGATTTTTTATATTTTATGATTTTCTATTGGTCTCTGAGGCGTTAAAACAAATACTTTGAAGAACGGTACATTTCAATCTTTAGCTTGAAAACTTGAAAAATATATTTGTGTGAACTCCTAAAAATAAAAAAATACTTGAGTCCAAAGTTCTTTCCTATTTTTATTTTCTCTTTGTGCTGCAATAGAATGCTTGCGAGAGTACTTTTCTCAGATGTGTATAGCAATGAGTCACTTACATAGACGATCATAGTGAGTGAGTTACCACTATGGATAGTGCATGTACAGATGACCGAAGGAGAAGAGCAAGATCTATCACAGTTTTATGTTAAAAACCTAAAGCAACCCAGTGGATAGATTCAGTGGCGGTTGGTGACCAACAAAAATGGCGGTTCGACATAAATAAAATAAAAAAAACATACAAATAAACATTTACATTTACAAATGAAAAAAAAGTTTGTTACCTTCTTAGCCTGCAGCACGTCCTTGTTGTTCTCCGCCCCCGGCTCCAGACTCCACGAGCAAGAGGTCCCACAGCTCCTTATCCAATCCAGACATTGCTCTCATGCTGCGTGAGGGAAGTATCTGGATTGACTGGAGCAGGCTGCCACAGCGCTCTAAAGAGCACTGAAGGCCTGTGCATGCTGTCAAACCCAGCTGTCTATGACAGCCTGGTTGGAGAGTTTGAGTTGCGCATGTCGTTTTGGCCGTAGCAAAGTAGCCGGCAAACCAACATGCTCAATTCATACTGAAGGGGCCACTCGTCATTGCTGCCAATCAGCAGCAATAACGCACTGGCCCCGCCCTGCCCTTTCCATTCATCAGAAAGCCGGAAAAATTAAATTTTAATAAAATCCTTTAATTACCATTTTATTTTTCCAGCTTTCTGCAGCAGTGTGTGGGGGGGGGGTGGCGCTCCTCCGCTTCCATGGAGGAACCGCCACTAGATAGGTTGTCATCTGTTGCATCTAATAGATTGTGCAATTTAAACCCTTATTTTCTGTGAACTGACCTTACATTTTATAAGTTCAAAGACGATGCTTAATCCTAATACAGTGCTCTTCCGTGCATATACTGTGCAATTAATGGTTAAAGAAATGTGTTGTAGTCCCCCAATGAAATGGTAATTGTATATGCCAATACAGATGATAATGCACTGGAACAGGCTTGTCTTAAGTTAACCAGCAACACCCAGAGCTGTGGCCGGGGTTAGGGGGGTGAGCGAAGGCCAGCACGGCCTTAATGTGCTCTGGCCACCCCAACTGAAAGGCCCCAGCCTTTGAGTTTCTGTTATTTAAACACCTAGTAAAGTTTGACATCTGAAACAGTGCATGTGATCTGCTGCCTGAGCCCTGCCTGCATTACCAATTGTGAAACCGAAAGAACTTAAGGATCTTGCCTGGGGAAATGTTATGTAGGGATGTCATGCTAGTGATAGTGTAGGGACAGATTAATGCTTTATACCCACGAGCTTCCGATGAAGGGGAATCTAGATGTCTGCTCAATTATTTTCTGTATCCTGATTCTCAAATTAATTATCTTGTGCATGCTGCACCGCCTTAATTTCATCCGTAGGTTTTGCTTTGTATTAGTTCCAATGTAGTTCTACACCCTCACCTGGTGTCTATATGTCCAATTGTTCTTGGCTTTGTAATAAATCCACTAAACATAATCGGGAGTCTGTGATTCTTAAGAGTCATAGCAAATTGTAACTGAAATGTTTGATCTGCTAACTATTTCTTCCCCCCCAAGCATTCATGCTGATAAAAAGTCCCTTAGACCTGAGGTTCCAGAGCAGATCTAGAACTTGGAACCCGGCTCCTTCAGTTGGTAGCAGAGTCGGATGGTTATCACATAAAGTGGGGGGAAAATCCAGATAAATCTAGAAAAGGCCTAGACCCCTAGAGCCCCAAAATACAGCCCAATGATTGAGAGCAGAGAATGATGAACTTTGGCAGAGACCGACAGAGTTTAATGGTGCGGCGAGGACAGCAGCGAACGGAGAACTGAGTATCAGTAGGGATGCGTTGTGTGTTAGATTGCGGGAGTGATGGTTGTATGATGTCTGGCAGAGTTTGCATGAATGTTGAGTGAATGTGGTTTTGGAACGGACGTGGTTCAAGGATTGAGATTTGAGTTTCAGGTCCCGAAGTGGCCTAAGATCCCGGGATATATTGAATGGTGTAGAAGACACCGAATTATTATGATTGTCTGACCGCAGATTTGAGAAGTTGTCATGAGACGTCATAGGCCGTTCCACCTAAGACAGGAAACTTTGTGTGAATGGGGTGTGTGGGAGTCGTGTGGTAAACCTTGTGTACAGGGGTGGACTATATCGAGTCAGGTGACCAGCGGAGGTCGAGGGTCACTGTGTGTGAATGTTCTTGGGCGATTGAATTCTATTGATCTTGTAGAAAGGCAGACAATTACGGAGTTTTGATTGCATGAGTGAACGTGAATGGAGAAATTGTGAAGGAGGGTGAACAGCTGCGAGGAGGAAAAGGTGACATCAAGGTGTGCTGCTCTGCGACAGGTGGATTAGTGCAATGCCGTGCTGGGATTGGGTGGTAGTCATCAGGAAGCTGCGATTGGGAAAAACATTGTCTATTGAAGGGGAAAATTTGATCTAACCATGCTATATTTTAGATTGTTCACGAGATTTGTATAGGGGAGATCAGGCAGTTGTCACTCAAGGGAGTGAGGAAGCACCACCCGAGGATACTCCAGCACACTATATGGCAACAAATGTAGGAGTCCATACTATAGTTTAGCTTCAAAATTTGCACAAAATCACTGAAAAAGAGGCAGATTTGGCATGTTCGTGCTATGGTTCATTTCGATTGGAGGTGTTGTATCAGTTGAGGGGAGTGATGTCTAGACCAACTCAGTTTGAGGCATTAGACGCCTAGATACAAGCAGCATATAAAAAGAACAGGGAGAAATTCCAGGGTAAGTTGAAAAAGGCAATGAATGCATATCAGGATGCACAATGGGATGCACAACTTAATACATGGAGAGTAGACACCATTGTGGGAGATAGATTGTACCCGTTGATGGTGAAAGAGGGAAATGCTTATGATAGGAATGGAGGCGAAAATGGAAATGACGAGAGTGATACGGATGACAGCTTGTTAGATAGGTTATTGTCAGAGCGTCCTCCACCTTACAATCCACATTCGGAGGAAGGAAGGCGAGAACTGGCGAATGCAGGTTACACAGAAACAGTGTCGACATCACCGGCAGGCCCTAATGCAGGGATAATGGGAAGGATTTCAATGGGAGTAGAAGTTACAGGGATACCTGCTTTAGGAAGTGCAGAGTCAAGTGGAGTCAATGCTGCCTTACTGTTACCAGAAGCCCTTACGGTACCGGTCACCATTGGACCTGTAGTCTCTGTGTATGACCCGAGCTCAGTGGGAAACTCTAGTCAGCAACAGTCAGGGCTGGAAGAAAGGATCGGCTCAGGAGGGAATGTGACCATGAGCGGGAATAATCAATTTTTGGGGCCTGTAGAATCTAGTACCCCATTGCCAGCAGCTGCAGATCCTTCGAGAGTACGCGTTGGGTCTAGTACCATACGATCTGTGTCCCTAGCGAACTCGAATTCAGATTTGAGGATGTGGGAAGCTCCAGTTTGAGGATCCATGGGAAGAATGTCAGAAGCAAGTGCAGGTCAGGGAGCCTCTAGAAATCAGCATATTTTAGAGACCACAAATTTAGAGAATTGGCAAGGAAATCGGAGCAGTGATAGAGAAGGACAGAATAGTACGTTGAGTCAGGGCACAATCAAGGCTGCGGTAAAGGCAAAATTAATGGATGTGGTGAGGTTGAAGGCTGAGGTAGATGAGATAATCAATGGGTACTTGCCTTTGGAGAGGATAGACACTTACGAGCAAGATCAGCTATTGTTTGCAGCAAAGGATGTTACTCGTAAGGCGAGACAAGCACATGAGAAATTGACAGAATTGGCCCAAAAATATGATGTAGACCTGTCTAAAACAAAAATGTTACAGGAGAACCATAGGTTAAACTCCAGCGATCAGGAATTGGAAGAGAAACGAGTAATGGGCTTGAAAACCCACATTCGAGAACTGATCATAGGGATACGCGCATGGAGTATGCTTGACAAATGGGAGGAAAGGTGGTCGAAGAAAAAGAGCATTAGGAAGGTGGCAGGGGAAACAATGCCTCCAGGATGGGGAACAGCGGGAGTTGAGGCTTATCCACTGCGAGAGGTGCCTAGTGGAGGGTATGTGCATGCTTCTTGGAGTAGGGGTGATCTAGCTGTGTTCACAAATGGTTTTCCTCGGTTGAGGGAGAAGCCTGCTGAAGCGTACAAGCAAGTCGATCGCTTTGTAAAGATCTCGAAGGTGTTCTGGATTGACCTGAACACATTGTTTGATATTGTGGTGTCCAGTGACTTATGGTCTGCTTGTAAAAGTGCTATTGATTGGCCTTCTGCTGAACCAGACAGCGATCCTATAACTCACGGTCCTTCTCCATTGGTTATGAAATCGTTTGAACAGGTGACTCCAATGTTGCAGTCCAAAATAGACCCACAAGATATCAACTGGGTTAAGATAGATCGAATAACCCAAGAACCTAAAGAATCAGTACATGCGTACTATGAACGGCTTCAGCAAGCCTTCAAGCAATACAGTGGGTTAGATACTCTTGATCCGAAAGATATGGGACAGTTTGTTTCCAAATTTGTAATGGGGTTGAGACCAGAGATTAGCGTTATGATTCAGCAACATTTGATCTGCTGGCAGAACAAGTCAGTGGACGAAATTTTACGGTATGCCAGGTATTGCAGTGATGAGGTGGATTTCAAACACAGGAGAATTAGGAATAAGCTGATGCTGGTTCAAATGAGGAATGCGCAAAGAGTAGATCAGGAGCAGACAAATGGGGAACAGTTGGTTGGAATCAGGGAAATAACCAAGGAGGGGTTCAATACGTTCCAAATAAAACTGGACAGGGAAAAGGGAGAGGTGTCCCTATAGACCCCAAGACCGGTATAGACATCGCCACGTTAAAGAAAACAACCACTTGTCATTATTGTCACAAAATCGGGCATTGGAAGCTCGAGTGTCGATTGAATCCAGCAAATCAGATGCAAGAGGGGGATCTAGTGCAAGTGCCAGATGTGATAAATACTGTGATGAGACCAAGATCCTACAATGGGGGAAGTCAAAACCAATTAGTTCAAGTTTCACAACCTCCGAGAGTCCCGCAGAGTAATCAAGCGTACCACCAAATGCCCTTTTGGACGCATTGGACGGACTCGATTAGGATCCGTCACAAGGACAGTGCCTGAGGTGGGAGGAATACTGTACTTTTGGAGCAGTCTTAGAGGTAGATCAGAGTGGACTGTATGTGGAGGCAGATGTAGGCGGTCACCCCATTACATTCTTGATTGAAACTGCTGCTACCCGTTCTACTGTCAGATCTGCAGTGGTCCCAAACCTACCCCTCTCTGGACAATCGATCCAGGTTGCAGGAGTTGCAAATAAGAGAATGACCAACCCTTTGACAGAAGAGGTACCCATGAAAATAGGAACCTTTCGGGATCAACATCAACACCAGTTTGTGGTGTGCGTTTCAAGTCCAGTCTGTTTGTTAGGGCATGATCTCTTATGCAAGCTGAACTGTACCATTTATCGCAAACCTAAAGGAAGTGAATTGCAGAGTAATGATGATGATATTGCATTCAAATGAGCAAATCAGAACCACTGTGTAGACATGTTTCACGTACTGATGGTGGAAGATATGTCGCTGGATTTGAGGGACACTGTTTCTCCAGTGGTGTGGGACTTCACAGGAGAAGAGATAAGGCTGATTCAAGGAGTTGAGCCAGTCCGTATACAAATCAAGCCAAATGCAGAGTTTACGAGAATGCCCCAATACAACCTGACCCTGGAGATGGTGGCAGGGATTACGCCTGTGATTGATTCCATGATTTCGCAGGGCATATTGAAGGAGATAATAGGAAGTCCATGCAATTCTATGTCAGGACCGGAGGCGAGGATTATGCTCATCTTTCTCCACCTTTATTAACAGCAGCATTTTAAAGTAAACAAAAAAACTACTATTCCCATGAACCCTTGGGAACATCATAGAGTCCAACATAGAGAGTGTCCGCTGTAGCTCCACCAATCCGGACAGCCCAGCCTGTTCATAGTCCTTCATCCCTGACTATTGCTTCTCTTTCTACGCTGCTCGCAGCCAAGATAAGTGCCCTCTCTTCTCTCTCAGAATTGATTGTGGCCTTGTATTTATTTCACTGTTGCTGTGCGTTTGCTATTGGTTCTGTGATTATATTTGAACTGTTTGCCATTCTGCTCTGTTGCGAGCGCGTTTGCCTTCTGATAGAGTTATCACATTGGTTTTTGGTAATTTTCGCGGCTCCGTCCGAGCGCGTTGTGTTTTTTTGCTTATCGCTTTGTTGTTTGCAGGAAAATCTCCTTTTGCCCCCACGGGACGCCCACTACTCGGGTCGACCCGTATCTGACCGCGGGAGCGTCTTCCGCTCCTTCGCGGCCGTTTTCTCTGTCTTCTGAGGCTCGGTGGTGCAGTCCTCCCGCCTCTAGAGGGCGCACGAGTCGCATCCTCTTACCGCGGCGCGCTCCACATTCCGCACTTGACAGGAATCGGAGCAGCGCTACGGGGGAGCCTTGTCATGCTGAAGAAGAGATGCTCACGGAGTGGGTCTGTACACTGCGTGAGCAGTGCTCTGTGCCTGTCTGCTTCGGCAGTTTAGTCTTGAATTTCGCCCGTGTGGGTTTGTTTTGGCTGTAACATTAACACTCCTCATAGGATTTACATAAGAGGAGTCCGTAATCTAGAAACTTTAACGCTCCTCATAGAATTTTCATAAGAGGAATCTGTCTACTGTAATAATACCCGTGTGGGTGGGACCCTTCCCAGCACTCACTGCCCTCAGAAATCAGGGCTGCAGGGTCCCGGGCGTGAGCCCATTAAGTGTCTTTGCACCACAATTTTGGCTGACACCCAGCCACCCATATTTGGGCTTACCCGGCCCTGGACTGCCATTATTTGGGGTAATCCCTGCCCTTCCCTTCTTGACCCTGAACTTTTGGGTGGGTTTTACATCCCTATAAAGCGTAGACTTACCTTACACGGGGATACCTCAGACCTACTAACCTCTAGTATGGAACACTACTCTGAGGACCTGGGGGAGGAGGACCCCCTTGCCGCCTTACAATGGGACGATGATTTCTATGATGCGGTGGACGCATCAATCCACAGGGCAGTCTCGGAGGCCAGGGCACCCTTGGAGAACTGCCTCTCCCGCCAAATTGTGCAAGCATGCGAAAAATTGGCTTGGGCTGCGCCAGGCCAACAGGCTCCGTCCCCATCCCCCCCTGACACCCAACCGCCTCCGGCGAAGCGGGAGTGGACTTGGATGCTTTCGCCCGCCTTAAACAGGCATTTCTTGACAGTACCACCCCGACAGCCCCTCCTCCTGACCCTTCTGAAGGGGACCACAGGGATACGGACGATGACGCAGGCCATTCACGCCCCTGGCTTCCCTCCCATCAGCCACCCCCCCCCAACCTGACCAGAGCCTCTGCGCAGACATGCTTGACCCAGATGACATCCTTCACCCGAGGTCCTCGGATTGGGCTCCTTCTGATAAGGTCGCACAATATGTGGCGAGCTGTATCCAGAGACCCCTGGAGAAGGAGGCCCGCAACTGTCTCAGGGTGGAGTGCCCCTGCCCATCTCTGGAGGGCAAGGTAGTGGCCATGCCGGATATAGACCCCCGCTTGGCTACCTTCCTCCAGAAATTCATCAAAGATCCCTAAAAAGGGATAGACAGGTCCTGGTGGGCATGCCAGGAAAAATTACTAGATACTCTGGGGCCCCTCACGAAGATCCTTGACATGGCAGAGGAGGCGAAATCCTCCGGGTCCCTCATCTCCCCAGACACCTTATCATCCTGGGCACAACGCGCCGTGGTATTCCTAGGCAATGCCAATTGTGCTCTGTCCACAGAGCGACACAGATCTCTGCTGATAAAAGTGGACCCCCAGCTCTGAGATCTGGCGGATTCCGAAGCAGGCCCGGTGGCACAAGGGGGCCTTTTCGGTGAGCCCTTTATAAAGGAGCTCGGGAGTTTGTTAATACCTTTACGTCATTGGATAAGGCACAGTCCTCCATTAAAAAAGTATTTCACCCACTTGTTTTCAGGGGGGCCGGCCAAGGTAGGGGCCGCTCATCCGGCCATCCCAATCACTATACTCCAAGACAAGGCTCCCACCAAGGCCAATATCAAGATCAGGCCAGATTCTGCAATTTTTACCCCACCAGAGGAGATGCGGCAAGCACAGAGGTGGCCGTGGAGGCGGCGCCTCCAACTCAACCCGTGAGTGTGATATCTTCTTCCCTAATAAGGGTATGGGGCCGTCTGGGGCATTTTTTCCAGGCTTGGACTTCCATCACGGGAGACGCCTGGGTCCTTCAAACTATCCAAGGATTTCAAATAGAATTTTACAGGAACCCCTCACAACCCATTCCCCCGCGTCCCATCACCTTTTCCGCGGCAGACGCCGTTTTGGTGAATCAGGAGGTCCAGTCCCTCCTAGGAAAAAGGGCGATCACCCGAACCCTTCCTCATCCCAGAGGTTTTATCAGCAACCTCTTCCTGGTGGACAAGGCGGATGGCGGGAAATGCCCAGTGAACAACCTCCGCGAGTTCAACGAGTGGCTCATATACCGCCACTTCAAGATGGAGGGAATTCACCTCCTCCGAGATTTGTTGCGACCGGGAGATTGGATGGCACGCCTGGACCTCAAGGACGCCTACCTCTCCATTCCTATCTTTGCCCCGCACAGGCGGTTCCTTCAATTTTGTTGGGGGGAACAGACCTACGAGTTTACCACTCTGCCGTTCGACCTATCCTCGGCGCCGTGGTGCTTCACGAAGGTCCTCAGACCTGTGGTGGAACGCCTTCGGGCGTTGGGCATCAGGCTCATTATATACCTTGACGATATCCTGTTGATGGCTCAGTGTCCTCGAGTGCTCTCCCAGCAGCTGCAGACAGCGGTCAACCTCCTGCAGGGCTTGGGGTTTGGGATCAATGAGACCAAATCCACCCTGGTTACCTCCCAGAAGGTGATTTTCTGGGTTTCTCGATCGACTCTGTCGAAGCTACTCTCAGCCTCCCGACCAAGAAGGTGACGAAGATCCGCCACGAGATTCGGCGGGCCCTAACGAAACCGCGCTTCTGTCTCCGGCAGGTAGCCCGCATTGTGGGACTCCTGTCCTCGTCAATTCAAGTGATATTCCCAGGGCACTTGCACTACCGGGCCCTTCAGCGACTGAAGGCTGCGCACCTCCGCAGAGGTCTGTCGAATTCCCAACAGGTCTCGCTAACTCAGGAGGCCATGGATAGCCAACATGGAAGCTTGGAATGGGAGAGCGATCTTTGGCTCAGCGCCAGATTTAGTCATCGAATCCGACGCCAGCAGGATAGGCTGGGGTGCGAGATGTGGAGAGTTTACCACCGGAGGGCTATGGTCGTCACAAGAACAACAACTACATATAAACTGCCTAGAACTCCTAGCGAGGTCGTTTGCAATCCAATGTTGGACCAAAGACTCCATTCAGTCTTGCGTACTCCTCAAGATGGACAACATATCTGCGGTCAGATACATCAATCACCTCGGAGGAACACGGTCCAAGGCTCTCTCCGATCTGGCCACAAACTTCTGGCAATATTGCCTGGACCGTCAGATTTCGGTCACGGCGGAGTACCTACCCGGTCAGGACAATCAAGCAGCGAATTACCAGTCACGCCACTTCCACGATGTGAGTTTGTGGAAACTCAATCCAGGGGTGTTCAGGAGACTAAACAGCACATGGGGCCCCTTCTCAGTGGATCTTTTCGCCTCCCGCCTGGACCATCAACTGCCCAGGTTTTTCAGTTGGAAACCGGACCCGCGAGCGGAGAAGACGGATGCATTCCTTCAGGACTGGCAAGGGGAACAGGGTTACGCCTTTTCCCCTTTTGCCATGATAACCAGGGCCTCAGCTCAGGTGCGGCGGCAGGGAGCAAGTGTAGTAATGGTCACACCGGTTTGGAGGTCGCAACCATGGTTTCCAGTTCTTCTGGAACTTTCTTTGGATTCTCCAATCCCTCTCCCCCGGTTTCCAACGCTGCTTCTCAATCCAGCGCTTCAACCTCATCCGCTGGTAATGCAGGAGTCTCTCATGCTTATTGCATGGCGGATTACTGGGGATGATGGGTGGTCCCAGGCCTTTCGGGCACGGCTGAGAAGTTTATGTCAAAGGCATGGGCGGACAGTACGGTCAAACGGTATAGATCTACCTGGAGGAGATGGTCACGTTGGTGTTTGCAACGGGATTTCGATCTCGTGGCAGCAGATGTGACTCATGTCCTAAATTTTCTGGCGTCTCTGGCCGAGGAAGGCCTGGCCTACAGGACGATTAATACCTTTCGTTCGGCTATCTCTGCGGGTCACTCTGCAGTGGACCACGCTCCGGTGGGGGAACACCCCTTCGTTTGCCGCCTTATGCGGGGTATTCGCCTCTCCCTTCCCCCAGAACCCAGGTATTCAGCACTCTGGGATGTGAACCAGGTGCTGAACCTTTTCCTCTCCTGGCAACCAAACAGGTTCCTTTCCAGGAAAGAGCTGTCAGCTAAACTAGCCATGTTACTCTGTCTGATCTCCTGTAGAAGCGTGTCGGACGTTCTGGCCTTGGACATCTCCAGCAGGATTTTTTTCCCCTCAGGAGTTACCTTCACAATTAGACGAAGAACTAAATGTGGGGCAAAGGCAATCTCGTACCCGGCCTTCCCTGATTGTCCCAAATTGTGTGTGGTGTCGTGTCTCAAGGCCTACGAGGAAATGTCGGAGGACTTCCGCCCCCCGGGGGAGCAACAGCTTCTCATCACTTTGCGGAAACCACAATGAGCTGTATCCTCACCCACGATCGCCCGCTGGGTGCGGTGGGTCATGCAGGAAGCTGGGATAAACCTCCGAGCCTTTGGAGCTCACTCGACTAGGGGGGCGATGGCCTCTAAAGCTTTTTCCCTAGGAGCCCATCTGGAGGACATACTCAACGCTGCGGACTGGTCCTCGGACTCTACATTCAAACGGTTTTATTTCAAACCAGTCCTACAGATGGCCCACTTGGTGATCAGTAAGCTTTAAACAAGCATAATCCTCGCCTCCGGTCCTGACATAGAATGAAAAATTTCCTAGCTACCGTAACAGAAAGTTTCATTTCTATTAAGGACTCGGAGGTGAGGATTATCCCTCCCAGGGTACAGCGATGGGCTTGTTTTACCCACCCTCGTTCTAGAGTAAGTAAGCTCTATGTTCATTTACTTCTGGATTTCAAATGTTGCCTATTTGCAAGTACAGTTCCTGTGATGCTATTGCATATGTTCTTCCCTTTCAGGGCTAAACCTTAGCCATGGTCGCCCCTAAAATGTGTTATTTAATTTCAGGTTCAGACACGAATAAACACGATGCATGAGAGGTCAAGGACGGCTGGTCTCGCGCGACGAAAGAGGAGGAGTAGTCAGGGATGAAGGACTATGAACAGGCTGGGCTGTCCGGATTGGTGGAGCTACAGTGGACACTCTCTATGTTGGAGTCTATGATGTTATGATATGACACATGAGGATGTCCGTAGACCAGTGGCCTACTTCTCAGCTACATTAGATCCTGTAGCTTCTGCGTTGCCCGGATGTATCAGATCCATTGCTGCAACAGGGGTCAGCATTGAAAGATGTGAAAGTATTGTGATGGGCCATCCACTTATTGTATATGTTCCACACTCAGTTGAGCTTCTGATGAAGAGAACCAAAATACAGCATTTGACGAGTAACAGGCTGACAAGATACAAGCAGATTTTACTGGCTACTGGGAACGTTACCCTGAAGCTGTGTTCTGTGTTAAATCCTGCTACCTTGTTGCCTGTTCCAAATGTTGATGGGGAAGATTGTGAGGACCATGACTGTCTGGATGTGACTGAACTTTGCACCAAACTGAGACCCGACATTGTCTATGAGCCACTACCTGACTCTGACCAAATCCTTTTTGTTGATGGTTTATGCTTAAGAGACAATGAGGGTTACTTGAGAGCAGCTTTTGCGATTTGCACCATTTCTGGAGTCGTGGAAGCTGCTTCTTTACAGGGAGTATACTCCACACAAGTCACTGACGTCATCGCTTTGACCCGTGCATGCCTTGTTTCTGATCAGATCTGAGTCACCATCTATACCGATAGCCAGTATGGTTTTGGTGTAGTTCATGACTTCGGGCAACTATGGTCACAGAGGAGGTTCTTAACATCATCAGAATCTCCTATAAGAAACAGGGAATATGTGAGACCAACTGTTGGAAGCCTTGCAGCGACCAAAGGAAGTGGCGATCTTGAAGTGCGCTGCCAATGGGAAGGAGGAAGATTTTGTGACTGTGGCGAAGTCGCCTGCTTTTGTGCAACACATGCATGCTTATTTAGTGGGGAATATTTGGGTGAGAGCACAGAGAGAACTGAGCTCAGCATGAGGCAAATGAGGTCCACTACTGCAAACTGGAAAAAACAATTTTAACAATTGGTAGATATTTTGATGGTCTGTAACATTTGATGAACTCTTTCAGCTTCGGTGTGAACTAAAACTCTTGGACCTAAACCTTTTATATCAATAGAGCAATAGAGCAGCATGCCTTCTTCACCTGTGACTTTCAGCACTCTGTTGTTTTAAGGCTTGGTCATCTTTTGAGACATACTCTTTTGAGACCCCAGGGGCGTGGGCTGTCAATTGTGCAGCATATGAAGTGGCTGTGAGGGCCCCTCTGAACTCCAATTATTGATGTTTTTACTGCCCAACAGGAATGTTTAGGCCCCATTTTATTTGCTGGCATTAGGGCCCATGGGAGCCTTGCTATGCCACTGCCCACCCCCTCTTCGTTTCTGTACCCTTTCCTCTGTACTGTAAGTTTGAGTCTGTGTGATGCACTCCCTGTCAGTACACTGGTCTCTGTACAGCGCCTTGTTCATTTCTAGCTCACTTTGCGCTAGATAATTACCCCACAGACATTCATGTGCGTAGAATATAAATCTGAAATGTACAAGTCCATTGTGTTTTAATGTATGCATCGGTATTTGGCCCCAGATGGGAAAAACGCCTAGTGAGATTGGAGAATGACGTTTTTTCAGCTTCCCTCGGGTCGGACCTACAGCAAAGTCAAAGAGCAGCCTCTGCCTCCACAATCAGAGAAAAGAAGAAAATGTGACCGGATTAAAAGCACTCAGCACTTGCACATCCCAGAAGCCAAAACGGTGGCCCAGCATTATAGTGGGATGTGAGAAATAGAAAACAGACCATAAAACACAGTGTAATTCGGCGCAGTGGTGGTGTTAAATAACGTTCACAAATTGAGAGAGCGAAGCAAGGTAAAATATCCGAGAAACAATAGGTTGGAAATATTTAAAAGCAATTCCGATTGTACTTCTTAAGGTCGAGTGTGTCTTTATATTTTTCTATTGGTGAAAATTAGCTCATGCACATAAGTAAATAATTTGTCAAATTTGTACAGTGACCAAAGTAGTACTTTTTCTTTCTGCACACATGGTTTCCTGCCTCACTGGCTTAGTAGGTAAATAATGAGAGGTGAAATAGATAAATTGCAACCAAACACATAAAATATGTAATAAAACCAAAATAAGCTTTCTCTTTAATATACATTCATGTAAAATGCAGCATAGACATACAAAATGAAATGAAAAAATGTGTGGCCACCTGGAAGAAAATCAAAGGGGAGCCAGGTTCGGTCCCTATACAAGCTGTGCAGCTTGTATAGGGACCCAACCTGGTTCCCCTTTGATTGCATGTAATTTTTGAGCGTACTGGGCGACGCGCTATCAAGCTTGCACGCCACTTCAGTTCTGAAGAAATGGAGTATTTAAGCATAGAAGATTACACTGAATAAATCGGAGTGCAGTCCACCACCAACATTGATTCTCACCTGGAAGAAAAGCCATGTGACACTTCTATGTAGGGAAATGGAAACATATAGGGCCGCCATCCAGATAAACGGTGCATGTACCTCTCCATCCTGGTTAAAATTGAAATAAGTAAGTCTACTTTCATAATGACCCGGTACATGCTTTCCTCTACAGCCCGTCCTCTAAATTTGCACCTGACTACTTCATGCACCACTCTATTTCCCCAGCACCTTTCTACATCCACTAGCTAAGCGTCCGACAGAATGATGATTCAATATTTTTAGATGCCAAATGCCTTAGTAAAGAAAGTAATCAGTATAGTTAAAAAAATAAAGTGCATGTCTAGGCCAAAAAATAACAAGAGCGATCAGCGTGCATGTCTTCCATACAATATATTCATTTACCTGTTGCTGCAATTTTCCTTTTCCCTCGTTATGATGACTTTATTTCAGGTCAGGGAAAGGTGAGCCTTCGCCTGTGTTCACAAGTCAGAGATGTTACCGATGAGGACAGCTTTGCATCATCTTTTGGCTTTAAAGCTATCAGGTGTCCGAGCGCACACACATTTGCAAACAATTTCGAATGGAGGAAGAAGCTGAATATGAACCAGAAAAACATATCCAATCACTATGTACCTTCAAAATGAAGCTGCGCTGTGATTGGTGTCGGTGGTTCCACCTTCGCGCTGCCTGTCATTTCCTGATTGTGCACGTGTCTACAGAGTTTGATTTGCACCGAGGCAGGCCTCCCAACCAATCCTGTAGCCACTCTCCTCTTTACTACAATGAAAAGGGTATCTAGATTGGTTGGGACACGTATTTCAAGCACTCCATCTAAGAACAGGGGCATGCTTTCTCTCTTTCCTCCAGCTCTCAGACAATGCAGCTGGGAGTCCTCACAGTGTGCATAACTGGATGGACGAGCCAGAGAAAAGGTCAATGCGTCATGTGCTGCTGCGCAGTTTAATCCACGGCAGCAACAGCCTTGTCTCTCATGACTAGGAGTAGAACAGGGAACGTGCACCACAGGCAAGCAATAATTACTGGGCCCACCTCTGAGGGTAGAAAAATTCTATAGACCCGACTCTGGGAAATAAGTGCCGGTGCTAAGCGCCGGAAAGTACCGGCACAAATTAGGCACTGTCTCTGAGGCAATTTGCAAAGCAATTGTACATACACACACAGTAACACAGTGAAAAAGGAGTCCACACCAGTTTAGAAGAATAGCCAATATTTATCTGAATAAAACAAGACCGAAATGACACAATCCAACATACACAAGTCAAAATATCTCTTTTAAAAGATTAAGCAAGTTTAGTCTATAGAATTCAATGGATGCATTTCTTTTAGCACAAAGTACCTTGGATGTGTCAAAAATCAAAGATGAAGCAAGGTAGGTGAGGCGCAGGAAAAACAAAGTGATGCATCGGTTCCTTACTCCACAGGGGGGTGGCGCGTCGGTTTCTTACTGCCAGGGGAGATAATGCGTCGGTTGCTTACTGTCAGGGGAGGTGATGCGTTGGATCCTTACTGGAAAGGGAGGTGATGCGTCGATCTCCGGACATGCGGCATCTGTTCCTTACTGCGGTGCGACGTTGATGAAGAGTCAGTGGTGAGGGACGATGAGTCAAAAATCCAGGCACGCTGCGTCAATGAAACAGCGACGATGCAGCTGCTGTGTTGATTTCACAGCTGTGAAGCAGGCACAGCGTCGATTCTTCAGCGGTGAAGCAGGTGCTGCGTCAGAGTCAGAGTAGGTGTCACGGACGTTGGTGACACGGTGCTCGGGCTGACGCTGCGGCAATTTTTCAGCGCAAAGCAGGTGTTCCGTTGAAAAAACAGGCACTGAGAGTCGATGAGCGGATTTTCTCACCAGGTTACACTTCCAAGGGCCCAGGAACTGGATTTGGCACCACTTGGCAAGTCAGGGCTCTCAGCAGAAGAGCCAAGGCACTGGTAGGTGAAGTCTTTGATGGCTCTGAGACTTCTTAACCGGAGGCAAGCATGCACATGCCATTGGAGAACCTTGGAAGTAGGATGTACAAAGCAAAGTCTAGTCCTTTCACTCCCAGGAAAGAAGCAGCAAGCAGCAGGCCAGCACTGCAAAGCAGCAAGCAGAGTGGCAGTTCCTCCTACTGCATCCAGCTCTTCTTCCTGGCGGAATGTCCTCAGTCCAGAAGTGTTCTGATTTTGGGGTGTCAGAGGTCCAATACTTATACCCTTTCTGCCTTTGAAGTAGGCAAACTTCAAAGTAATGTCTTTGTAGTGATCAAGACACTGCCTTTCCCTGGCCTGGCTCCAGACACACTACAGATGGTTGGGAACAGCTTTGTGTGAGGACAGGAACAGCCCTATTCAGGTGTCAGTGACAACTCCTCCCACCACTCTAGCTCAAGAAGACCCATCAGCCTGGTGACGGGCCAACAGGATATGCGAGGCACACCTCAGCTCCCTTTGTGTGACTGTCTAGAGTGAATGCACAAGAGCTCAAATGTCAGCCAACCCAGCTGTGTATTCTACAGAAAGGCAGAGGCACAGAATGGTAAAGCAAGAAAATGGCCACTTTCTAAAAAGTAGTATTTTCAAACACTCAATTTAAAAACCAACTTCACCAAAAAATGTGTTTTAAAATTGTGAATTCAGAGACCCCAGACTCCAAATCTCTATCTGCTCCTAATGGGAAATTACACTGAAAAGATACTTCAAAGCAATCCCCATGTTACCCTATGAAAGAGAAAGTCCTTGCAATAGTGAATAACGAAATTAGTAGTATTTCACTATTAGGACATGAAAAACACACCGGTACAAATTCTACCTTTTAAATACACTGCACCCTGCCCATGGGGCTGCCTTGGGCCTACCTTAGGGGTGACTTACATGTAGTAAAATGGAAGATTTGGGTCTGTTAAGCGGGTTCATTTGCCAGGTCGAAATGACAGCTTAAAACTGCACACACAGACACTACAGTGCCAGGTCTGAGACATGTTTGCAGGGCTACTCATGTGGATGGCACAATTAGTGCTGCAGGCACACTAGTAGCATTTGATTTACATGCCCTGTGCACACCTGGTGCACTTTACTAGGGACTTACAAGTATATCAAATATGCCATCATGGATAAACCAATCACCAATACATTTTAGACAAAGAACATGTACACTTTAGCACTGGTTAGCAGTGGTAAAGTGCCCAGAGTTCTAAAACCAACAAAATCAGGTCAGATAAAATAGGAGGAAGAAGGCAAAATGTTTGTGGATAACCTTGCAAAAAAGGCCAGATCCAACAACATCTCTCACTACTGCGTATATTATCTACCTTTGTCCCTCTCTGCCTTTATGTCTAATTCACTTTTCTTTCTTCCTTCAGTCACTATATTTTCCTACAATGAGAAGCACGTATTTATTAGTAAAAGTGTGCACATTTTTTATAAACTGTAAAATTTAGATTTGATGACAAAATTGTATTATTGTCAATGTTATATTTAAAGCTAATGTTAAAATGACAATCACTACTGCGGTATGAGAACATAGGCTGAATGATTGATGTAATCTTCATGTATGTATGTGTATGATATTTCTGTAGTGCAAACCAAGCCAATAGCAGCAGAGCGCTGTCGGGGACCAAAGACAAGCATAAAGTCAGAGAGTGATAGTAGTGGTAGGTGGGTTGTGGAAGGTTAATGCATTGTGCTGTAATGTTCTTTTAAGAGGTGAGTCTTCAACCCTTTCCTAAATTGAAGCAGTGTTGCGGAGGTTTGGGGGATCAGACAAACTTTTCCAGATCCTGGGTGCATAGATGGAAAAGCCCTGCTGCTTTGCTTTTCTTTTTTACACTTCTCAGTCTGCAGTCTGGTCATGTCTGGGCTGCCGGTGGGTGAGAACCACCAGAGATTGTGAGCTGGTCTTCAAATTAGCGTAGGTGTTGGTCGTGATGACTTTGTAAATGATGCAGCAAGTTATAAAGATGGTGTGGGTCCGCAAATGGAGCCAATGGAGTTCCATCATGTTGTAGGGAAGTGATCATATTTCTTCAGGCTGTGGAAGAGATATGCTGCAGAATGTAGGATGCCCGTAATGAGTCCCAGTGTGGGGTCTCGGAGGCAATGGAGCAGGGTATTACTACTGTCCAGATGCAAGAGTATGAGGTCCTTCCTGGAAGAAACAGTTTCACTTCTTCAAAAGCAAGAGCTGGTACCGGCTTGTCTTGTTTTTTTTTACAATGTGTTCTCCAAACCTGTAAGAACTCTGTAAATTAGTATCACTGTGTATGAGCCTGTACAACATGTGGCTCTGCTGTGTATGTTGTGTATGCATGAAATTGTGAGATGCCTGATATTTTTATTTTCCCACTCTTCAGAGGCATCATCTGGCTTAACCTCTCAACTCTCCAAATACTATGGAGGAAGTGAGGTTTGCAAACTTTGTTTGCTTGCTTAGTGCAATGCTCAGCACTTTAAAACATCACCAGACACCATTGATCTGGGTTTAAACATTTGCTGTTTTCACTCCTCTCATAAAGACTGCCTCCCTCTGTTCTATTTCTCGCCATTTTGCATTGATGTCTGTTATATATATCTCGAGTAATAAGGGTATGTGTTTGGAAGGGAGTACTTTTTTGTGATCTATCTGGGGGTGAGTCTGTGTGTGCGTGTGTGTGTGTGTGTGTGTGTTGTAAACTCAGGGTTATTTATTCATAATTAGGGCTTCCGGTTTTATGGTATTTATTTTTTGGACATTTCCGTCTCTATTTATCCATATTTATTTTTTGTCAGCTTTATCTGTATTTATCCAGATTTATTATGGGTTTTATGAAAAAATAAAGCTGAAACTGGTACATTTCCACATGTATCTAACCAATAAATATGCAGTCATGCTTGAATGGCTGCCAGGTTTCAGTGAAATGAACACCTGCAGAAGATAAATCAATGCACTTATTTGAAAATATGCATATTTCTGTATCAGCCTTGTGCATATCTACAGCTGTTTAAGCCTCTTTACTAAAATACCTTTTTTTTAACCCCCTTACCTATCAATCCACACAGTTATTGGCCTGCCAGTCATGGCAAAGTGTATTTAGAATCACTCCAAAAACACCCAATTTCCGTTTTTATCCACATTTAAAAATAAATACAGACAAGAAAATAAATGGTGATCTGTAAAAATCAGTAAAAACGTAAAACAGGGAGACTTATTCATAATGTACATTTTTTTCAGGCTTATTATTTTGGTAATTGGAACCTATTTGCAATGCTTTGTGGAACTGATTTAGGACTGGAATAATTGGTCATGGTCGGATTTTCAGAGGATTATTGGTGGAGACCTATTGAGTATAAGTATATCCACTAGGTCCCACAGTAATGACACCAATATGTATCAGCTGAAACCATTTATGTTTATTAAGTTTGTGTTACCATTAAAATCCAGTAATAGTGCACTGATGCTTTTGGCCAGAAAAGCTTTAAAAGTTACTACTCCCACTCTTCAGAGAGATTACCTAGCATAACCCCTACCATTGTTTAGTGGACCAACAGCTACCGTACCTACGAAGGTACTCTTAATGATATCCTCAAATTATATATAATTGAACCACGTGCGATTTGCCATCATTTCAGTCAATAATTAATGGAAATGACCCAAAATCTACTGTAAAGCCATATTTAAACTAGATCGCATTTTGATTAAATTGATCACTCTAATATGTTTTATGGAACATGCACAAAAACTATCGCAAAAATCAATTATGAGGGACCATCAATTCTCCTGTAAAACTGGCTTTAAATTGTATCCAGTTTTGTTTAAGGTTGTTAGCTAATATGCTTAAATTGTAAGTTGTAAGACTGGGTGCAAATATTTTCAGCAATCTGTCGGAATATCCACACCCGCTCTTTACAATTTGCCACTCATTTCCTCCAAACACCCTCGGGGATCACACTGTAGCCAAATATACAAAATAAAAAGAAACTGTCTGTTTTAAAATATTATCTATATTAAAGACTTTTTAAAAACAGATTCTGTAGATAGAAACCATTACTTCCCACCAGAACCACTTCTTGTCATTATGTGGGGCCATTCCCCCAAAAACCTATACTTCTGGCAACGGGCCTGGCAGCACCACCATTGGTTAGATAGCAGTCTACCTTACCTAACGATAGAAACCATCAGCTAGTCTGTCGACGTTAACATGCCTAAGGGGGTCATTACGATGTAGGGCGGATCGCCACCGCCCGCATGGCGGTGGCGATCCGCCCTACATTTCCCTCCACCCGCCACCCATTTTCCCCCCGCCATATTAGTATGGCGGGGGGACCCCGGCGGACGGAGAGACCGTCCGCCGGTTTTCCGCCGGTCGACCAGTTGACTGGGCGGAAAAGGGGCTACATATGGTGGCGGTGTCTGCTAGACACCGCCATCCATATTAGCATGGGTGCGGGAAGCAGCCTTTCCGTGGCGGCGATGCCGCCACGAAAAGGCATGCGGAGTTTGCTGTTGGGGGCCCGTTGCGGGCCCCCAGTGTATTGGGGGGGTGGGTGGTGCACATGGGGGGTACCTATGGTACCCCCCTACATTGTCATGGACAAGGTGGCAGGCACCGCGCGGTGCCTGTCACCTTGTGCATGGCAATGCACACAGTGCATTCCCAGCATTGTGGCGGGCGGTGCTGTGTGCACCGCCCGCCACAATGCTGGGAATGGAGGATGCCACCGCCACGGTGGCGGTGGCATCCTAATCGCTGGTGCGGGACCGCCGCACCACTGGCGGCCGGTCCCAGCACCGCTAGGGTGGCGGGCGGACGAAATTACGATCGCCATCCTAATAGGCCCCTAAGTTTCTTCCTTGGACAAATCTGCGGTGCAACTCATTCTCAGTTACAGCACCATGTTTCATATGGACCACGTCTGTGGAAACCATATTGGATCTATGACGGCCTTTCAGCCTGTCAGCATCATCACATTCTACTTGGAAGCCATATTGGATGTACAGCAAACTGTCAGCAAACACCAGTGCCTTTGTGCCCTATGTTGAATTAGACTGCAGTCTTGTGCCCAGGATTGCTAATAACATCAAGCAGTGCTTACTTCTGGCGCGAGCAACCCCACGGAACCCAAACGTGCTGTAAAAGAGTTTACGCTACCAACGCACCAGCACCATATTAATATCGACTGGTTTAGCATAATTTTGTGTTGCCTTAATTATTCTTCAGAGTAATTAGTGCCCAGGGTTTTGAATTTAGCTATTTTATAGCAAGCCCCTTTTGCGCCACGTCTGCTTTCAGAAGTGGTTTGGGGGAATACTCGTTGTTCTTATAGCACAACCAGCATTTTGGTAAATGACTACTTCTCAAAACGTCAACCAACCCACATTATTCCTTCCTAATCCAGGAAAACAACTGTTAAAATGAAATCGATTGCTAAGGTTCTTCTAGAAATATTCAGCATCAATTGATGAGAGAAAGTTTGATGTGGATAGTAAGAAGCCATTGCTCTTTAATAATTTAGGAGATGCTGGGAAATAGGGTTTCAATAATCTTCCCCAAACTGAATCTCCACAATTAGAATTTGATAGTTGGGATAAATCCAGAAAGGCAGTGTCACTTCTTGAAAGAAAAGCCTTTCTGTTGCTCAGAGGAACTGGTTGCCTTAAAAATCTAGAAGATTACACCGAAGCCTTGAGCTCACAGGGCTTCAACAGTGATCTGCTCGCTTATTGCCAGAGCTGCAGCTTAATCTAATAGCACAGGAAATACTAACTTTTTTTTGTCTACCAATATTGTGGGACAACATTACATAGTCGATGAGTTTTGTTTCTCACTTTTTTACCATGATTGTGATCACAGTTTTACTTATTCTCAGTGAGTTCTGGTGACTGCCAGCTGGTCCCAAAGGTTTGACACCATTCTCTATGCAGAGGAGGATTCATTATTTGCCTTTCTCTTAAAAAAGGTTATGAAAGCTTAAATGCTGCCTGGATCGTGCTCATATATTCTTATATAGTACAGTGTTAATTAACATGCAGATAACCAAAAATCTACTAATGTCTCATAGTCACATATCAATGCCGTTTTTTTTTTATATAAAACTTTTTATTGATGACAGTGTTTCGACTTTCAGACATCACAGTGATAGTTAATACAGTGATTTACTTTTCACATGGATTATACATTCGTTGGTCATTCGATTATACAAGGTAGTGTTCGTTACTTCAGATCTACGGTCCCTGTACAACAGATGAGGTGGGAGGGGAAGGGAGAGAGGGTGGAATACAGATGTTTCCTCTATACATATTCTATTTGCCCCATGCTTGTGACCACTTTCTCGGACATCCCCTGGCTTCATATATAGTCTTCTCCCTCATCATGCACCAGTCCATGTCTTTCTTCCAGGCGCCCACCGTTGATGCTGTTGTTGCCCCCCACATTCTATCGATATTTCGCTTGGCGACCATCAGGCGCAAAGTTCTCCATGTTTTTTCTTTACTGTTTAGGTCTGTGTGTTCCCAAATATTTAACAAGCATCTTTTGATTTCAAGTTCCAACCTCGACCCCATAGCCTCCTCCATGCTAAGGTGCACCCCCCTCCAGAACCCTTCGATGTGTGCACACTCCCATATTATATGTAGAAACGTGCCCTCTCTACCACACTGCCTCCCGCACCCAGGATCTTCCCTACAGCCCATCCTAACCAGTGTTGGCCCGGTGAAATATATTCTGTGGAGTATTTTTAGCTGCACCAACCTGAGTCTGGAAGAGATTGCAACCTCTCTGGGAGAGGCCAGAGCTTCCAGCCATTCATCCTCGTCCAGTTACGATATATCCCTTCCACAACTCCTGCGGAGTTGTGCAAGGGGGTCCGGATCATGGTTGATTAACTTTTGGCAAGTTAGGGATATCGCTTTTTTGGGCAAATATCCATCCAGGAGCCTATCTTCCAGTGGCGAGGCCTCTGGGGGGTCTCCCCCTCAGGATTTGCGCCTATAGGGCGTGTCGCACCTGTAAGTATCTAAATCTTTCTGTGTCTGCCATCTCTTATTCCTTTTGGAGGGAGGAGAAAGACATGATCTCCCCTCTTCTCCACAGGTCCACCATCTTAGATATCCCAATAATGTCCCATCGATCAAAACCCCTCGTCTTTCTTATTGTGCCCAGTTGTTCCAAATTATACAATGGGGTGGCCTGCGTGATTCTTTTTGCCCAGCCCAGACTCTTAGTGGCGGTGTGCCACACCTGGACAGAGTGTCCTGTGGGTCCAGTAAGTTGAAATTTTGCGGGTTTGGAGTAAATTGCCCCAGTACAGTTCCCACCCGGTAGGAGCCATCTGTCCATTCTGTAGCCTGGGTCATCCGGCTGCCGATATGTACAGTGATTAATGGCAGTTAAATGAGCTGCCCAGTAGTATTTTTTAATATCTGGGAGTCCTACTCCCCAATCATACCACCCCCTCACCAATTTTGGAAACGATATTCGAGGTTGATCCCCCTCCCCCCAGAATAATTCTCTGTGTGCACTTTCTCTCTGTGCGCCTTAAAGTATGTTGCAGGTACAGGATTAGGGGAGTTTTGTAAAACATATAGGAAGCGTGGCAATGACATCATTTTAAATAGTGCGGCTCTTCCCAGCACTGATAGGGGCAGGGCCCTTCAGTTCTCCACATCTCCTTTTAATCGTTGCAGCTAGGGTTGGAGATTGCGCTCATAACTAACTCTGAGTTCGGTGGTTATGTATATACCTAGGTATTTGAAGCCGAGTTTGGCTTCTACCACTGGGCACCCACTAGGTAGGGGAGGGAGCCTTCCGTTCAATACATAGATCAGTGACTTGTTCAAATTAATAGTGTATCCTGAGTACTTGCCGAAATTTGTAATTATATTTAGGACCCTGTGCCGGGAGACCTTAGGCGACGCCAGGTACAACAAAATATCATCCCCGTAAAGGGAAATGCGGTCCTCCCAGTCCTCTGACCATCTCAAACATCGTATGATGGGGTCTTTACGGATCCATGCCGCGAGGGGCTCCAGAGTCAACGCGAAAATCAGTGGGGACAGAGGGCAGCTCTGTCTGGTCCCTCTCTTAAGGGTAAAAACTGCTGACTTTTTATTGTTTACGAGTACCTGCGCCTGAGGGTCTGAGTATAGGAGTTTAATCCAACTGGTAAAATTAGGGCCGAAGCCCAACCTTCCCAGAACTGCAAAAAGATAGGGCCACTCTATTGTATCGAATGCCATAGTGGCATCCAAGGACACCACCACTGCATCTTCTCTTATTGTGTTCATGCGCCCCATTACCCCGTGCAATCTCTGCAGCTTAAGTGTTGTGTTTCTGGAGGGCATAAACCCTGACTGATCAGGGTGGATCAGTTTAGTGATAACTTGAATCAAGCGAGTGGCCAACAATTTTTGCTAGTATTTTGGCCTCAGCGTTTAGCAACGAGATAGGTCTATATGAGGAACATTTATTTTTGGGCTTGCCTTCCTTGTGTATGACTATCAGCGTGGCAATTTTCTGGTCCTGGGGGAGCCTACCCACTTCACGGCTCTCCTCAAACATGTGTTTGAGATAGGGGGCGATTCTATTGGGCTTCAGTTTGTATAATTCGATTGGGAGACCATTTGGGCCCATAGCATTTCCCGATTGTAGGCCCCTGATTGCCTGCGCGACCTCATCACCTGTGATGTCGCTTTCTAGTAGTTTAGCGTCCTCTGTTGAAAGTGTCGGGAGTGTCATGTCTGAAAGTAGGGCCTTCGAGACTTCCTCCTGGAGGGAGGTATAGGATTTATATATTGATCGATAGTGATTAGCGAACTCGTCCGCTATCTCCTGTGGGTCTACAATCTCCTCTCTTGTTTCTGCTACTGGTTCCGTGACAAGGCGGTTTGCTTATTCTTGTTTGTCTAGCCAGGCCAACAACTTCCCAGATTTATCTCCCAGCTCGTATAGTCTGCCTGATTTATCCCTGCTTAATGTTTTGGCCATGTCAGTGGCAGTGTTCCTATATTCTTCCATCTTTAGGTTTAATGTGTGCAACCGCTCATCGTCTCTATTTTCCCCCTCTAACTGCAAAATCTCTTCCTCTAGTCTGACTAGCTCTTAAATATTTTCCTTGCGTGCTCCTGCTATCTGAGAGATCGCCTGTCCGCGCACAACTGTTTTGAAGGCCTCCCAGAGTGTTTAGGTAGATGCCACTGATCCTTCATTCTCTTGGAAGTATTGGTCTATTTCTTTTGAAACTTTTTCTTTCACAGCTGGGATGCGGAGGTGCCAGGGATTGATTGGTGTGAACTGAGTCTCCCTGGGGTGGTGTACACGCCACGCGTCCATCAACCCCATTGCTTCCAGGAAGTTGGGGTGCCACATTTGCGAGGGGCCTATGTCTCGGGGAGGATGTTGGTCGAGTCTTCCCGACATAACGGAATTGAAGTAACTTCCCACTAATAGCCGCCCACAGGGAATTTTGGCATAATATTACCCAGGTCTTTAAATGTCGATACTTGTAGTCCCGGGGGAACATATACTGCCACTATAGTGAGTGTTGCTCCCTCCATTTCCCTGACACAGCAGCATATCTGCCCTTTGCATCTGTCCAAGTGTGTTCAATCCCCATAGGGAAGGACCGCCTTTTCATAATGCCCACTCCCCTGGAACCCGTGGTGATACCTGAGTGCGTTACCAAATGGTATCCCCACCTGGCCAGTGTCCTACAAGTATTGCCAATTAGGTGTGTCTCCTTGAGTAGGACTACCTCCGGAGACTGCCTTTTAATAAACTGCAAAACTATACTTCTCTTGAGCTTATCCCCCAGTCCATTAACATTCTAGGACAGGAATTTAATACTTTTCTCCAGTGGTGAACCCATGTTTGTGATCAATGTTTTCCGCACCCCACCCGTTACCTGTGTTGCACGATGTCGCACTATCATCTAACTTATAATGCAAAATGTACCAAACCCAACAATCCCCCTCCCTGCTCCCCTGCACTCTGGGTGTAGAACTGCCCATAACCCCAACTATGCAGAGTGCCTGTCACTCCAAAAATAGACTAAATGTAAAGTATGAGGGGGTGGATTAACATCTCCAATGCCTACCCTCTATGCACATATTACATACTAATCAGCTATGTAATTTGAGATTATTAGTTGAGTCACTTAGCATATTCTTGACGGTTTTGTCCGGCGACGGTGCTGTACACAGTTGTTTTATTCCATTGTTCGTTCTTCAACAGTCGGTCGCACCGGTCACTCAGACAAGGCTGGTTGCCTTGCCTGGGTTGGTTCCCTTCCTCTTCGGGCATTGTTCTCTTTTGCTGGTCTCCATCCCTCCTGCCAATCTGCTGCCGCCTCTGGAGTGTCGAAGAACCAGGTTCTTCCGTCCGCCTTGATTCGGAGTTTAGCTGGAAACAGCATCGAATACTGAAGGCCCTTTTCTCTGAGTTGTTTCTTGATACTCAGAAAGGAACGTCTTTGTCTTGAACATTTATCGTAAAGTCCGGGAAGAAGGTTATTTCAATATTTTCATACTTGACTGGGGGGACGAACGGGTGGTTTGTAGTATAATGTCTTGGTCTCTAAAGTTCAGGAGTTTTGCCAACATTGGTCGTGGGCACCTTCCTGTACATAAACAAACAATGGCATTTTTCTTTTTCCATGTGTGCTGCACAAGGCAGCACACATGGAAAAAGCAAAAGAGAGGAGAAATAATGCATTTTTCCTCTTTTCGCCATCTTAAGACCAGTTTTTACCTGGTCTTAATTTTGGCGCTGCCTCCTATGTACGCCACCCTTGTACATAGGAGGCAGCGTCAAAATGAATGGGTGTTGCGGTGGAACGCCCACCGCAACACCCACTGCTCACCCCTTTCACGCTAACCATAGCGTGAAAGGGGGCCTTATGTACAAGGCAGCGTTAAGCCACGTTAAGTGGTTTAACGCTGCCTTGTACATAAGCCGCAGCCCCTATCGCCACCACAACGTCACTATAGGTGACGTTGTGGTGGCGATAGGGGCTTGTACATATGCCCCCGCGTCATTCCACTGACCTCTGTTGCTTTTATGGATGCGTGGATGCACGGAAGATTATATTTAGAGCCAGGCTGGAGCTGGCAGCTGTCCTAGAGATTGGACTGAATCACCAGGTTTCTCGCCGGGAGGGTAAGTGGTCTCTGTTTAAACTTGGTTATTAGGAGGCACTAGGGATTCCACCCAGCTGGGGGTCGCTGGTTTGGTTCAGGCAATTGGTGGCCTTTTAAAGTCTCTTGACTCTATTGACTTTTCTGCGACGTCCTTTAAAGTGGAGTCTGTTGACTATGCAAAAGCATTCCAAGGCATCAGGTGTTGCCGTCAATTCAGAGACTTCAGCCTTGGAACAGAGTGTAAAAAAACGTGGAGGTCAGGCAACAGCGAGGGCTAACCATACTTCCTCATTGCGAAAAGATCCAATGAAGGCTACAGGCACAGTAAACTTTGATGATAATTTGACATATCCAGATGCCACTGAACCTTCAGATCTTGAAGCAGCAGGCTTTGCTCCTTTGCAGGCTGGTAAAAATTATTTGGATACTGACTTCCTTATTCCCAATCAGGTGTTTGAGGGAGATATAGCAGCGGCCCCTATGGAGTCTGAATTAAGCCTGGGCCAGAACTTCAGTACAGTTAAGGAATATCCTTTGTTTCAAAAAAATAAAGTTGGCACTGGGTTGTTGTATTGGAGCACACACAGACAATTGCTTCTTCCCCCCTCTTTCCAGCACCTGCTATTGCTTTAATGCCGAATAATGATATCCTGCAATTATCTTCATTGGCTCCTCAGAAGGCTTTATCTAGCACTTCTCAATCGAATGAATTGGCGACAGAGCCAGGGGGACTGAGCTGTCCAAATTGGCTAAGTCGCCACAGGATGTTGTAAGCCCATTGTGCAATTAGAAGTAAGAAATGTGCTTAATCTTATCTCGAATGAGAATAGGGAGTTTAAGGTCTCCCGAAGCTTCGGAGACAGCTTCCCTACATGCCAGGCTTTCCAAAATCGACAATTCTATTGCTTAGCTCCTAGAGAAGTGAAAGGAGGCTGAATTCCGGATTTCTGAGTCGGAGAACCAGCTTGTAATGACGCAGAAGGATATCAGCCAGTTCCATAAACAACAGTCTTTTATTGAAAATAAGATTGAGGAACTTGAAAATCATTCACGTCGTTCCAATTTGCACATTTTTGGGGTTCCGGAGGGCTGTGAGTGCCAACAAATGCTTCAGTGGGCCGATTCATTTATTAAGACCCATGTTCTACCAGAATTGTCAGGGCGATTTAACATTAACACAAACCTATTGTGCACAGCAATCCCCCAGTTCAAAATACTGACGTACAATTCTTGTTAATTTTAGGGACTATTGAGTTAAAGAGCAAGTTTTGTCGAAGGCAAGTCACTAGAGGCAGTTTTCGATGCCTGATATACCCCTTATCGCATCTTTTCTGATTTGCCTCTTTCTGAAGCTAGAAGACAGAAGGATTTTGTTAAAATGCTTCATTTATTTAATACAAAAGGGGATGATGGACGGAACGCTTGAGCCAATCAAACACTCACCCCCAGTCAACTGATCAGGGTTTAATCCATCATCATTCTTTAGCTCACTCCACCACCCCAGTTCAGACATGGCCATATGCAAATCAGTCTGACCCTGTGCCTCATGGGAACAGTCCAGCCCGAACTGCCAAGCCATGTCTTCCCTGGACCGGAAACAAGCATCCTAGGACCGGTTTCTGGCATTCCAGCCGTCATCAGCCAGGCTTGCTTGAATCCAGTGGCAAAGTGAGCAAGGGACCCACGTCTGGGCATACCCCGCCAACTTAGGGCGAACAAAGTGATACAAAAGGGGATGATGGACGGAACGCTTGAGCCAATCAAACACTCACCCCCAGTCAACTGATCAGGGTTTAATCCATCATCATTCTTTAGCTCACTCCACCACCCCAGTTCAGACATGGCCATATGCAAATCAGTCTGACCCTGTGCCTCATGGGAACAGTCCAGCCCGAACTGCCAAGCCATGTCTTCCCTGGACCGGAAACAAGCATCCTAGGACCGGTTTCTGGCATTCCAGCCGTCATCAGCCAGGCTTGCTTGAATCCAGTGGCAAAGTGAGCAAGGGACCCACGTCTGGGCATACCCCCGCCAACTTAGGGCGAACAAAGTGATACAAAGGGGATGATGGACGGAGCGCTTGAGCCAATCAAACACTCACCCCAGTCAACTGATCAGGGTTTAATCCATCATCATTCTTTAGCTCACTCCACCACCCCAGTTCAGACATGGCCATATGCAAATCAGTCTGACCCTGTGCCTCATGGGAACAGTCCAGCCCGAACTGCCAAGCCATGTCTTCCCTGGACCGGAAACAAGCATCCTAGGACCGGTTTCTGGCATTCCAGCCGTCATCAGCCAGGCTTGCTTGAATCCAGTGGCAAAGTGAGCAAGGGACCCACGTCTGGGCATACCCCGCCAACTTAGGGCGAACAAAGTGATACAAAAGGGGATGATGGACGGAACGCTTGAGCCAATCAAACACTCACCCCCAGTCAACTGATCAGGGTTTAATCCATCATCATTCTTTAGCTCACTCCACCACCCCAGTTCAGACATGGCCATATGCAAATCAGTCTGACCCTGTGCCTCATGGGAACAGTCCAGCCCGAACTGCCAAGCCATGTCTTCCCTGGACCGGAAACAAGCATCCTAGGACCGGTTTCTGGCATTCCAGCCGTCATCAGCCAGGCTTGCTTGAATCCAGTGGCAAAGTGAGCAAGGGACCCACGTCTGGGCATACCCCGCCAACTTAGGGCGAACAAAGTGATACAAAAGGGGATGATGGACGGAACGCTTGAGCCAATCAAACACTCACCCCCAGTCAACTGATCAGGGTTTAATCCATCATCATTCTTTAGCTCACTCCACCACCCCAGTTCAGACATGGCCATATGCAAATCAGTCTGACCCTGTGCCTCATGGGAACAGTCCAGCCCGAACTGCCAAGCCATGTCTTCCCTGGACCGGAAACAAGCATCCTAGGACCGGTTTCTGGCATTCCAGCCGTCATCAGCCAGGCTTGCTTGAATCCAGTGGCAAAGTGAGCAAGGGACCCACGTCTGGGCATACCCCCGCCAACTTAGGGCGAACAAAGTGATACAAAGGGGATGATGGACGGGCAGCTTGAGCCAATCAAACACTCACCCCCAGTCAACTGATCAGGGTTTAATCCATCATCATTCTTAAGCTCCGTCCATCATCCCCCTTTTGTATCGCTTTGTTCGCCCTAAGTTGGCGGGGTATGCCCAGACGTGGGTCCCTTGCTCACTTTGCCACTGGATTCAAGCAAGCCTGGCTGATGACGGCTGGAATGCCAGAAACCGGTCCTAGGATGCTTGTTTCCGGTCCAGGAAGACATGGCTTGGCAGTTCGGGCTGGACTGTTCCCATGAGGCACAGGGTCAGACTGATTTGCATATGGCCATGTCTGAACTGGGGTGGTGGAGTGAGCTAAAGAATGATGATGGATTAAACCCAGATCAGTTGACTGGGGTGAGTGTTTGATTGGCTCAAACGTTCCGTCCATCATCCCCTTTGTATCGCTTTGTTCGCCCTAAGTTGGCGGGGGTATGCCCAGACGTGGGTCCCTTGCTCACTTTGCCACTGGATTCAAGCAAGCCTGGCTGATGACGGCTGGAATGCCAGAAACCGGTCCTAGGATGCTTGTTTCCGGTCCAGGGAAGACATGGCTTGGCAGTTCGGGCTGGACTGTTCCCATGAGGCACAGGGTCAGACTGATTTGCATATGGCCATGTCTGAACTGGGGTGGTGGAGTGAGCTAAAGAATGATGATGGATTAAACCCAGATCAGTTGACTGGGGGTGAGTGTTTGATTGGCTCAAACGTTCCGTCCATCATCCCCTTTGTATCGCTTTGTTCGCCCTAAGTTGGCGGGTATGCCCAGACGTGGGTCCCTTGCTCACTTTGCCACTGGATTCAAGCTAGCCTGGCTGATGGCTGGCAATGCCAGAAACCGGTCCTAGGATGCTTGTTTCGGTCCAGGAAGACATGGCTTGGCAGTTCGGCTGGACTGTTCCCATGAGGCACAGGGTCAGACTGATTTGCATATGGCCATGTCTGAACTGGGGTGGTGGAGTGAGCTAAAGAATGATGATGGATTAAACCCAGATCAGTTGACTGGGGGTGAGTGTTTGATTGGCTCAACGTCCGTCCATCATCCCCTTTTGTATCGCTTGTTCAGCCCTAAGTTGGCGGGGTATGCCCAGACGTGGGTCCCTTGCTCACTTTGCCACTGGATTCAAGCAAGCCTGGCTGATGACGGCTGGAATGCCAGAAGCCGGTCCTAGGATGCTTGTTTCCGGTCCAGGAAGACATGGCTTGGCAGTTCGAGCTGGACTGTTCCCATGAGGCACAGGGTCAGACTGATTTGCATATGGCCATGTCTGAACTGGGGTGGTGGAAGTGAGCTAAAGAATGATGATGGATTAAACCCAGATCAGTTGACTGGGAGTGAGTGTTTGATTGGCTCAAACGTTCCGTCCATCATCCCCTTTGTATCGCTTGTTCAGCCCTAAGTTGGCGGGTATGCCCAGACGTGGGTCCCTTGCTCACTTTGCCACTGGATTCAAGCAAGCCTGGCTGATGACGGCTGGAATGCCAGAAACCGGTCCTAGGATGCTTGTTTCCGGTCCAGGGAAGACATGGCTTGGCAGTTCGGGCTGGACTGTTCCCATGAGGCACAGGGTCAGACTGATTTGCATATGGCCATGTCTGAACTGGGGTGGTGGAGTGAGCTAAAGAATGATGATGGATTAAACCCAGATCAGTTGACTGGGGTGAGTGTTTGATTGGCTCAAACGTTCCGTCCATCATCCCCTTTTGTATCGCTTTGTTCGCCCTAAGTTGGCGGGGGTATGCCCAGACGTGGGTCCCTTGCTCACTTTGCCACTGGATTCAAGCAAGCCTGGCTGATGACGGCTGGAATGCCAGAAACCGGTCCTAGGATGCTTGTTTCCGGTCCAGGGAAGACATGGCTTGGCAGTTCGGGCTGGACTGTTCCCATGAGGCACAGGGTCAGACTGATTTGCATATGGCCATGTCTGAACTGGGGTGGTGGAGTGAGCTAAAGAATGATGATGGATTAAACCCAGATCAGTTGACTGGGGGTGAGTGTTTGATTGGCTCAAGCGTTCCGTCCATCATCCCCTTTTGTATCGCTTTGTTCGCCCTAAGTTGGCGGGGGTATGCCCAGACGTGGGTCCCTTGCTCACTTTGCCACTGGATTCAAGCAAGCCTGGCTGATGACGGCTGGAATGCCAGAAACCGGTCCTAGGATGCTTGTTTCCGGTCCAGGGAAGACATGGCTTGGCAGTTCGGGCTGGACTGTTCCCATGAGGCACAGGGTCAGACTGATTTGCATATGGCCATGTCTGAACTGGGGTGGTGGAGTGAGCTAAAGAATGATGATGGATTAAACCCAGATCAGTTGACTGGGGGTGAGTGTTTGATTGGCTCAAACGTTCCGTCCATCATCCCCTTTTGTATCATTTATTTAAAGCATAGGGTGCACAGGCAGCAATTGTGCAGCAATCTAAATTTAAGGTCCCGGTAAAGAGGCAATTCCATCTGTTTTGTAATGTTACAGGGGCACAGGAGCTTTTGCGGCAGATTTCTAATAAGACCTAATTGTGTTTTCATAATATCAGTGGATATAGGGGTCTAAGTAGCTGGCAGTGGATATGTAGTTTCATTTCCTGATTGGTGATGGTGTTGGGGGGGGGGTGTAGTGCCATGGCACCCTGTTTAGGTAGGTGCACTTTAGGAGGGGTATGGTGGGCTCTTCTCTTCTCGTTGGGGGGTGGAGTTTTTTTGTGTGATTTCCTTATGGCATATTTTTTCTGGGGTCACTGGGGGATTGTGTGAGGGTTAGGGGATAGGTGCACATATCAAAAAAGGAGCAGTTTGTTCCATGAATTTCTAAAGGAAGAAGTTGGGGGGGTTTAGTGATTTCTTTTTTATAAACTTTAAGAATCAAGCAGCTTGTTCAGAGGCCTCGTTAGAAAGGATTGAGGGGTTCCGTATAGATTTACTTAGGGAGATTGTCGGGAGGAAAAATGGGTCATAAAATTAGAATTTTATTGTGCAACGTAAATGGTATAATTAAAAAGGTATAAGTGTGGCGCATTAATTAGATGGCTGGCTTTTTTTTCTCCTGAAATATTATTTTTACAAGAGACTCATCTCAAGGGTAATGCGCTGAAGGTTCACTTACCACGGCAATATTCACATGCTTTGTATGCCTCAGCTAGCCTTGCAGTAAGAGAAGTTGTGATTTATCTAGGCAGGGGGCTGGACTGGGATCTTAGCGATGTAATAAGGGATGCACAGGGTCGTTGGTTGTAGATTAAAGCTAACCTTAACGGGGCTCCCCCTAAATTTAGTAAACTATTATGTCCTAGTGGTGGATGAGCCTGGGCCATTACAGCAGATAACTAGGATTGCGTTGGGGTGATCGGGCCGATTATAATGGGGGGATTTTAATTACATCTAGGAGCTTGCCAAGGATACCTCCAATAAAACAAAAAAACAATTGAAACCTCGAACCAAAAAGGTCATTGATGCCCTTAAGCGGGATTTCCATTTCGTAGTTCCAGGGAGGTCAGACCACCCTAGTTTTAAACAATTCACAGGACCGCCTCTTGTATTGATTTTTTTTTACTTTCACATTTAATTACTAGGGCAGGTTCTGATATTTAGGCCAATTCTTTCTCTGATTGTTCGCTTATTTCAGTTGTAATAGAGGTCGGGGGAACTCAGAACGATAGGCCCAGGTGGCAGCTGGACCGCTCATTACTGTCGGATCACAATGGCTTATTAGTATGAGAAAATTTATTTTGGATTTTTTCCAACAAAATAAGGGTACGGCGTCTTGATTTTCTATATGGGAAGCTTTTAAGTCCTCAGCTAGATGGAAAGTTATAGCCTATCAGGCAAATTGACATAGGGAGCGCCGGCAACAAATTGCTCTGTTGCAAATGGCTGTAGATCAAGCATCACAAATAAGTAGATATTCATCAGCCTATGCACAGGCCAAGCAGAATTTGAAGGATTTTTGTGGATGCATGAAATTACTAGTTAAAGGACCTTTCATCAGCAATTATATGAAGAAAGTCAACAGATTGGGGATTTTTTGGCCTTGTCAGGTCGGGAAAAACAAGAGGCAGTTTCATTGTTATATAGTAGTGGATAAGGACCAAGTCTCTGAGCTTTTTGTAGAGCAGTATAAGCATGTATATGAAGCCAGTTATTCTACTTCCCACTTAAGTTTAGCCCAATATTAGAATACCGTCTCTGGGAGTAAATCAGGCAGACAAATTTATAACCGCTTTTTCATTTCAAGAGGCAAAAGAAACTCTACCCAGGATGCCTAATGGCAAGGCCTGTGGTAATGATGGCTTTCCAGCCGAATTTTATAAACCTTTCACTGTTGAATTATAGCCTTTCTTGAATGAATTATTCAATCATATTAATGATGAGGGTGAAGGCTCATCCTATTTTAAGGAATCAACTATAGTCAGTTTTTATTAAAAAGAGGGAGGATCCTGAGGATGTAAATTCCTACAGGCCAATTAGTTTGCTCAACGCTGATTATAAACTGTTCATGAAACTATGGGCAATTTGTATTTCTCCGCTTGCTCAGGTTTTAATTCACAGGGATCAGATAGGATTTTTGGCTGATGGCCGCAAATATAGCTTTTTTAATTCAGGCAATTGATTTCTTCTCAGTTAATCAGACAAAGGCTGTAGTTATAATGGTCGATGCGGAAAAGGCCTTTGATCTAGTTAACTGGGATGCGCTATTCTTTGGTCTGGAAACATTTGTATTTCCTCAGCACTTTCTTAGAATGTTATCAAATGTCTATCATGGGGCTAATGTCCACATTTTTTGCTAACTCCCATCTAGCAGGCACTGTGGCGAATAATAGGGGGACCGACAGGGAAGTCCCTTTTCAATAATTTTATTTACTTTTTTATAAAACCTCTCACGATCAGGATTAGGGCCTCCCAGGCAATTGAGTCCCCTCTTTCAAGTATGACAGAGTTAAAAATATTCGCGGATGATGTTATTCTTTATTTGAAACCAGAAAAGGCCAATATTTTACAGGTTTTGGAGGAATTTGATCGTTTTAAGGTTATTGGGTGATATAAGATCAATCCAATAAAAACAGAGGTTTTGCTTTTTAATTCTTCTGCCGATGATCTCCCAACACTTTTGCAATCACCGGCTCTAGACCAGTCACAGATTTCTTACTTAGGGGTATATGTCACTCAAGAATATTCTAAACTTTTTCAATTAAACTATCTCCCAATGTATTAGAAAAGGGGCTGCTTGATAGATGGACTTTGCTTCCTTTGACCTTGGTTGGCAGAGTTGCTTTTATAAAGATGTCTGTTCTTCTGATTTGGATGTGCTTTTAAGGCGGTTCATCTGGAACAACAAAGTGCCCAGGGTGAAATATTCTGCCTTACAGTTGGATACCTTACAGGGGGGGGGGCTTTTCCCCATTTTCAGAGTTATTGTCAGGCGGCTCTTTTAGATTTGTGGGCAAGGGTTCTGGACGGCAGAGGCATGATTAATTCCTTTTTTCTTGATAAAATGATGTAGGGTGTCGGCACTCAACTGCCATTTTTTATTACGGTTCCGAAATTTCCCCCAAAAACTATCTACAGGGTTAGATTTAAGGGTGAGACTCTTGAATATATATTGTTCTCATAAAGTTTCCGCAGGCTGGATGTTTCTCGCACTTCAGGAATTAAGGAATTTGGGTTTTACAATTTCCCCTGCTGAAGTGAGTCTTTGGGCCATTCTGGGTTCAGAGAGTTGGGGACATTTTCTTTTGCAAGTTAGATGGATGACATGGCATGAGGTTTCGGTTCAGTGCGGTGAAGATGGCCTCAACTTGGGGCTATCATCAAATTTTTCCTTTATCAAGGGCCCAACTCTTTGATCCTAGTCTGGAAACCCACTCTCTATTTCGAGCTTTTTTTAGGGCTAGATTGGTTGGGTTAGGGAATTGGTATCGCTTAATACGGAATTCATAGGGGCAAACCGATATTATTAAGAATATTTTAGAAAAAAATCTGTGCAGCAACACACTGCCATTTCTCAGAGTGTGAGTGGCAGACCATATCACTTTTAGGACATCATTAATTGAGAGCAGGAAACTTTTAGAGGATGTCATTCCTCTCTCTCGTTGAATGGCATATTATACTCCCGCAGCTTTGAATAGAATGTATCCGGCACTTGACAATTGATGTTTTAGTTGTAAGCAGCAGGGCGAAGGGGGTTGGTTGCACATGTTTATATTCTTGCTCTATGTTAATCCCTTTTGGAGTCGATTATCCACAGGTTTGAGTTCTGCCATGGGGGTAACGATTGAGTTACATCCTACCTTGGTACTCTTAGTTAGGTTTTTTTTAAAAACGGGCAATCTTTGGATTTGGTAAAAGTAGGAGAGAGGTTCTTGTCAATTGTTTTTATTATAGCTCGTTTTTTGATTCTGCAAATGTGGTGAACCTGTAAGGTTCCTGTCTATCAAGAATGGCTGAATAAAATGATAAGAACAAAACAACGGGGGCATAACGCAATTTAATGCCTCCTGGCAGTATTTCCACTTGATTGAAAACCAGGGACTAGGGGCCCAGTATACTTTGAGATCTCCTCAAGTTGAACTATGCCTTTAAGTAAAGGGCTATAGTGTTTTTTTAATGGGCTATAGGCCGAACGATCGATCTAATCTAGTGAGATGAAAATATCAATACTGGTCTATGCACTTTACAGTTGAAGCTACTTTTGGATACTAGTTGACTTGCACATGCGTATATACTTTATTATATTTATAAAGAGCGGTAGGTATTGTTTATTAATTAATTTTATATGTCCTCGAGGTTGGGCCACAGTTCTTTTTTATTATGAGACTGTTTTAGCTGATTTAATCCAGGTTGATTGAAAACATCAATGCTGGTTTGCTGCACTTTATTGTCGGAGTATCCTTTCATTCTGCATTTATAGAGTGTTGGGGTCCTTTTCGATAGCATTTAGTTTTTGCATCAAGCACTTTATTATATCAGTAAGTAATTGTCATAATGAATATTATTCAACTTTAAAAACTACGCCTATGCACTTTAATATATCTGAAAGGAACATAAGTACTGAATATTGTTTAAAATGTTTGTCTCACTTTGCACTTTTCGGAAACCTTACAAATTAATTTTTAGATATCCTGGATTTATCAATAGATTTAAAAAAAAAAATTTTGAATGTTATTTTCATTTGTGTTTTCCCCCATTATGGATATTTGTAGTCATGATCGATGATTTAAATGTTTTTGTTTTAATGAAATTCTGCTCAATAAAAAAAATATTTAAAAAATAAACTTGCTCATAACCATACATATCAGAAGTCATAACCACAAAAGTGTGAATGCTTGTAATGTTTTCGGAAGTTTCCATGAACCTTTAATGCATTGATTGAAGGGACCTTGGACACTCTTTTTTAATTAGCTCATGCAATACTTCAGAACTTCATTAGTTTTGTCAGAGCAGGGAACTGAAACCAAAGCAAAATAAATCAATGCACCCCGACGACTAAAGGGCTACTCATAAAAAGTTTATTTCTGAGACACTACTAGGTAAGCTTCTTCCATTTTATATACAGCTTAAATTTGAACCAAGTCATTGAGCCGGCCGGCCTGCCTTGCTCACGGGAAGTGAGCTATCCTTGGTGCTGCCATCTTTACTATAGGACGTTACTCAACAGTACAGCCTCACTCCAACAAATCAAACTCTCGAAAGTATTCTAGATTCCTACATTTGCTGTGTGGTATCCGTGTCCTCCAACCTCCACTTACACATTGTCCCCATGGCACGCAATAGGCCACAGATGCATTCTTCTGATACTCTGTACTACATCTGCCCACACATGCACAACCCTTCCTCTCTACAGTCCTTCTCCTCACAGGCATGAACACCTCTTGCCTCACACCTGCAATCCTACAGCATCCCTAATCCCGAGCATCACCTGGCAGGTCTTCAGGTCAAACTCCTGAGTCTTCTCTCTGATCATAGACAGGCATGGAGCAACTCAACCTTCCTCCTAAGGCTGGACATAATGATGAACTATTTCTCATGCAAGCTCATGGCTTTAGGCTGCTTTAATAGTGGCCATTATTAATCAGCATATACTGGACAGCAAGGATGGTCTACTCAGTCTAACCCAATTAGAGAGCAGGAGAGCAAGGAACTCCATGCTATGATCTCATTGAGATCTAGGATAAACTCCGACTAACACACTCGTCGTGAGTACCTGAGTGCTTGCATGTGATTTCTTGGCCCTCTATCTGAAAAGGGTTCTTTAGGATAATCATATGATGACAGCAGATGCCTACATTGGTACATACTAGATAATTTATTTCACCTAGTATACCTGTTTTGGGTCCTGCTTTCATGCTAGGTTTCCCCATAGAAAAGTCATTGCAGGAGGAAGGGTGGGCAAGAAATAATTCAGCACAGCTAAAGTACATTCAGGAGGGCTGTGGCTGTTTGATTGCGGGCTATTGCATGCCAGAATGTATTTTAGTTCTTAAAAATGTTACCCTAGCCCATTGCTCTGCAGTTGTACTGCACTAACGTAGCTAAACTTGTCGTTTCACAGCGGCTTTTTTGTGTAGGAGTTTGGAAGTTCCCAATTATCACCCTTTGCCATGGGTGCAGGTTTCTTAGTTTACCTTCGTTGCTTCCCATGCAAGATATTTTGGCACATATTGAGCCACATTTCACAGCTTAACAAGATCATTTTCAGTGCAGTCAAACCCAACTTTACTTTTTGCAGATTTTTAAATGTTTACGCACCATAGCATTTGTAGAGCAGAAAAACACTAATAGCCTCTGAGTCATACAGGCCCTCATTTATGGGATTTTGGTATAGGGCAGCGCAGCAAGGCACCATGCTTCATTGTCCTACGCCAAAGAGGAATGGCAGCAGCCTAGCACCAACATAGGCACCCTTGCACCATGGTCAAAAGAGGTGTTTTCTTCTTTCTATGTGTGCTGCAGAATGCTGCCGCACACATAGAAAGAGGAAAAAACGAGGAAAAATAAACATATTTCTCCTCGTTACGCCTCACCTCGGAAGGCGTATGAATTTGGCACTACCCCAGGTTTACTTGATTTTGTAAATCTGGGGAAGCATCAAAATCCATGGGTATTACGTGTGAAAACCCACTGCAACGCCACGGAAAAGCTGCTACTGCGTGTAGAGTTTATCAGAGGTAGTTTTACCTCCTTGTTTCAAATTTCAAATGCAGGAATGTAGAATAATGTGCAGTTATGGTGTTAATGTCAGTGCTTAATTTAAGCCAGTGGTTATCGGTGGGGGCCACTGGCACTCATTTTTGGGGACCAGCACTTATTTTTCTCATCAGACATTTCGCAAGAGCAAAAGAGGGAAAATCGTACAAACGGGAAAGGAGGAAGAGAAAGGAGGAAAAATCCATCACAAAGGGAGAAACAGGCTCCTGCAAGAATGAAGTAAGGGGTAGTGAGTGGGAGGGTGACTGACAGTAGAGTAGAGGCATGAGGTATATTGAAGACCTGAAGTCCGCACAGCCTCTGTATTCAGTGCTCTGACCTTTTAATAGCTCTGGCTGCTGGCTTCTGAGCAGCGCTTTTGGCACCGCAATACTTATTTTACAAATAGAGCACTGGTTACCCTACGGTATAACCAAACACTCTTTCTACTAACATGTAAAAGTTGGAATTAGGAAGAAATACTTCACAAAGTCCTCCACGTTTCATCGAAGGTTTGTTTGCGGGTAACATCGTGGGTTTCATTTGTGTGAGACTCTGAATCAACAAAAAGTGCAGGAGCGGATTCTCCATTAGGGCTCTGGGGCAGTGCCCCCCTGATATTCCTTCATATTCCTGTTTATTTAGAGATACGATTGTATCTCTAAATAAATCAATGTATTTAAACCTGGGCTGTGTGTCCCAGGCTGCCTGCCCCTCCTCGCTTTAAAGTAGGAGACGGAAGCCAGGCAGTAAATCAACTTTCTGCACTGTGACGCACGATGCAGGCATCACTGTTATAAAGTCCTTCATTGCCTTTGTGGTCTATGGTGGTATGCACTGTAGGCCAGTGACGCCTTCAGCATCCTGGTTTCGGGCGTCGGAGTCTCCGTCTCTGCATGAGAGCACCATCTGTCATTCCCAGGCATAGATCCCACCCTTTCACATTCATCACATGTAGGAGTGGATGCAAGCATGTGTGTTTTGGTGCCTTGTTCTCGGTAATGGTAAATGTTAGAATGCTAATATTCTGTTATATACATTATACTGAAACCCCTCGCCATGCAAACACCCCAGGCACTGGCTGAAAGTCGCTGGCCCCGTTAGATGTTGAGTTGCTGCATTTGCTCCCTGTGAAATGGATCCCAAAAATGAGCAGGCCAGGGTTCTTGTTCCCTGTGAAGTTGATCCAGCGATACAATCCCAGTCAAATGCAAAGAGGGAGAAATGTGCTTACAGTAGACTGTTATCTGCTGTATGACATTAAAACTGGCCCTGAGTATTTAGTCCTGCAGAGCAGTGCATGCTGTGCACCTTAAAGTCTCTCCAGTCCAGATGAGCTATGTTGGCTAATTTGATATATTTGTAGTTCTAATGCGGTCTGCCGGCAGTGTCTTTAAATCAACTGCATACCTCACCCAAAGTTCTAAATCCCTGCAGGTGCATGGCCATGCTGCTTAGTATCCAGACTGAGAGCATGCAATGCAGACGTAAACAATAACATGGTATTAATGGCAAAGTTTTATGTTCACAAGGTTTGAAGAAATAATACTCTGAAAAGAAAAGCAGCGTGTAATGTTTTTTAAATTTGATTTTCAAGATAAAGATGGACATTAGCGATCACAGTAGTCCGAACCATGGCCCTACAGCCCGCATTACTGCAGTCTCGCATGCCAGTGACATGCCCTTAACAACATTAATGCCAAAAATATGGATTGATTTACGAACAATGGGTGTTAAAAACGTTAAGGCAATGCATGTCATCTATTTAGTTCCTCTCTTATTTCAAGTTTTACTTAATCTTGCCTCCCTCAGAGTTAACTATTTCATCATGTTGTGTTTCTTTCTGTATTTTTTGTATGCATACTTTGAGCTGTGCAGGTGTTAATGAGGGGCTTTGTTTGAGAGCTCTGATGCTGATGCTGAAGCCAAAGCAAAGTGCCAGTCAGTGGGTTGGCCTCTCTGCAGAGCACACAGAACAGTGGTCATGTATTCCAGTTGTAATTGCAATTGTGTGAAAATGTGTGTGAAGGGGGTGCACAGATGGCAACTTTTACCGGGCAAAAGCAAAAGTAAATACATTGCTTAAATGTGAGTGAGTGCAGTGTATGTTTGGAAGTGGTGAAATGAGGGAGATGCAAGGAAGTGCATTCAGGGAACAGTGAAAAGAGGGTGCTGAAGAGGAAAGGGGTGGTTGAAGATGAGCAGATGGACGAGATGTGCAGAGGAAAAGGACATATATATCTAACGTAAAGTGCAAATAACTGAAAGCCAAAACTCCTTCCACAGGCCTCAATACTATTGAAATTTCAGAATTGAAATATTTTTTATGGTTAATTATTTATAGCAAATCCCTGTTGTTACTCATTTATGTTAAACAGCTAATAACCATTGACATAGCCAATTGTACTGACAGGTTTTAGGTGTAGGTCAATTTTTATGTTATATATCTGGATGTAATTACATCTCAGAGAGAAATCAAAATACCGGTCGGGTAGTACACTAGGGGAATCACAGAAATGTATTTGATGTTTTCCCTTTTAGAGAGTCAACACATTTTTCATCCCACTTAAAGACCTGTCTTCACACATTTCTATATGATTGATTGCAATCAGCAGCTGTGGGTCCTTCCCAAAGCCTGGTTAGATGCCTCATGCAGTGCAAGACACTGGGCAAACACACACTTAAAAGGCTGAAGTTGTTGCGTTGTACAATTTTCACATTACAGTAACTGTTGAACATATTAATGCAGTAAAATATAGGGCAGTTTTTTATGTGTTTAATAGTTATAAACTATACGTTCCCACTGGTTTATTAGCCTTGCTTTATCACTAAGTTAATTTGCACCATTTGCCAATCTTTTTTTCTCTGTAGCAGGGTCCAGCCTGGTACCCACTTTTGTCCATTAAGCTTGCCCTTGTCGCTCACTACATAAGTCATACCAAACTTTTATGCTTCACCACTTTCAAATGTCACCAGCCGCCACTGAAAAAATTGGGCACAAGTGGAGTTTGAAAGTCAAAATGAAGGACGCAAGTGTTTTCTGGAAAGTCTATTATTAAGAAGAACATTTTGATAGTATTAAAGGTATGTGTGAGACAAATTGTGACTAAAGTCACAATTTTCAATCAGATGTAACAAAGAGAAAAACTGTAAATTTCACAACTTTGCATAGTTTTACACACTCCTTGGTGAAGGTTGCAAAAACAAAATAATTTAAATTTTTTTGCATATCCTTAAATTTCCATTTACATGCTTGTACACGCATCAATGATTGGATTGCCCTTGAAGCATTCTACCTTGCATATAAATATTCTTTACCATATACCATTAAACTATTTAGCTTGAAATCATGTCTAAATAATAAAGAATATTTCTTGCATTCAAGTGTAGTCGGAACATGCTACTCTGGTGCAATTGTTTCTTATTTTTAAAAAAATCAAACACGGGTTAGGTCAAATTTTTACCTTCTTCAGGTTTCACCTATATCCATTTCATGCTACTTGCAATTGAGATTCAGAACAAACTCACAAATCTTAAGAATGGCTTCAGTAAAAGGGAAGACAACATAATCCCCTGGAGTAACCCAATTTTTTACAATGAATTCAACACTGAATAACTGAGGTTGTCCAGTTCATTAAGTAAAACTCAGCAAAAAGCTAGCTAGGTAAGGATGCCTGGTGCCTTCAGATGTGAGAATGTTTTCATTGTTCTGATTTTAGAGAACTCTTGCCTGCGGCCTCACACACATGCACAGTGCAGTACGCAGAAGGGAAGGAGCCTCTATGTAAATATTCAGCGCCTTGGGGTCGATTCAGATGTCGTTCGGAAGGGCTCCAAATCGGATTCATGTTTGCCGAATCCGATCCGGAGCCCTTGTTTCCGACCGAATCGTACACACTTCCAAACGACCGAGTACGATGCCTGTAAACCGGTAAGGCTGTCCGACTCGGTTCCAAAAGGCATTCGGACAGCTCGCATCTTTCGGAGCCGAATCATACAGCTCTATGGACTCGGTTTCCGAACGAGTGAGTAGGATGACCGATTCGGACAGCCGTTCCGATTCGGTTCTCTGAAATGATACGGCTGCCAGAATCTGTCTTTGGGGGCCCGTAGCAGGCCCCCCTTCACCCTGGGCCTTCTGAATTGGTCATGTGGGGGTACCCAAGGGACTCCCCTTTCCAACCATGCACAGTGTGGCAGGCACCATGAGGTGCCCGCCACAGGGTGCACAATTTTCCACAACCACCCCTTTCTTCAATGGGAGCCTGTGTTCTCGTTTGGAACACAGGCCACCATTGAAGTCAACGGGAGTCCGACCGAATCATATCCGGAAGCATCCGGATGCATCGTACTTGGTAGGTTGGACTCCCCCGATCCGAGTCATTCGGAAAGCATTCCGGGACCGATTCGGTAGGAATGCTTTCCGAACGAGATCGGAATCGGGCCCTAAGTATCCTGTTCTGTAGCAAGATTGCTATGGGTCTTAATGCATGCAAAGAAAATGTGTCCCATTACGCTCCCCTTATGGTGTTGTAAAGGGCAACCATGACAAGGGTGTAATGGGGAACCTTGCACGTCTTGGTCCTGGTGCCACTGGTCTTGTTGCTCTAAGGATTGTGAAATCCCTGGAACATCCCTTCAGCATAAATTAAATAGTTAGTCCTTAATGTCTCTCATGATAGCTAATCCACAGGCAAACTTTGCTGCCTGGTTGTTGCAGCACCCTTTCAGCTTTTTTGAAATTTCTTAGAGCCATTTGACTCCTACCATAAACCATTTTCCCCATATGCAGGGCCACTGGAATTATGTCGCAGGAGAGGGCCAAAGTATGTGGCAGGGTTGCAAAATTATGCAGCAAGAAAAGCCACACTATGCGGCATAATGTGGCACATTTTCTGATAGTATTACTTCATGATTTTGTCATTTTTACACTTGTTAACACTGTGTGGGCATAGATTGCATCTTATTAGTACCAGTTTAACACCCAAATATAGCAATAAGCAACAGAAAGGTGACCAGTCAACCTTTGCCTTCCACTGCGCTCAACACGTGTCACTTCATTTTTAGTAACTTTTGAACCCGTTTGAGCTATTAACAATATTTTTTGTTAACATCTGCACATTATGCAACAGGTGATGACTTATGTGGCAAATGCAGCAGAGCCATAATTATGTGAAAAATGCCGCAGCTGCACAATCGCATAATTCTAGTGACCCTGCCTGTATGTCAATGCCACACATTACATTTTGTTTCAACTTATAGCTTAACCTTTCTACTGCAAAGGCTCTTGTGCTTGTTCACACTAGGTCTACTTAATGCTCCTCCTTTGCGCAGCTCTACGACGTGCAGGCCTTTTCATGCCTACAGCCCTATTAAATGATGACAGCACCTTTCAAGCCACTTCACCAGGACCAGACAAGGAACCAAACGCAGCCCCGCAAAAATATTCAAAATAGCCCCCACTCCCTGCCTGCCTTTCTTCCCTATCTCGCTCTCTCTTTTTGCCCCTATCATAAACCCTGGGGAGCTGGAGACTAAGAGGGCACCTGGAGACCTTCAAAAACTGGCCTCCAATGGCTCCTGCCCCCAGGAAATGCCCCATGAAATAAATGCCTAATATGGCCCTGCACCTCACCTGTGGTTTTGAGAAAAGTTTTGAAAAGTAGAGGGAGTGGTGTAAAGTAATAGTGGGCTTCTGCGCTCAAGGGAAAGGGGAGAATCGGAGAAAGCAGGCTAGACAATGAGGGGATATGGGCAGGGCCACTGGAATTATGCGATTGTACAGCTGCAACGATTTTTGCATACATATAGATTTGCCACATATCCATCTTCTGCCGCATAATCTGCAGATTTTGTTTCGAGCAGGAACGGTTCAAAAGTTAATAAAAATGCAGCAAGATGTGTTGCCGCGTAGTGGATGGCCCTTTTACGAAGTGGGACTGGTCACCTTTCTGTTGCTTATTGCTATATTGGGGTGTCAAACTAGTACTAATGAGTTACAGCAAATGTGCAGACAGTGTTACCAAGTATAACAAGCATTTGCAATGCAATCGGTCTCGCCTTTGGGACCTTATATGTATTTAGCTATGCAACACATTAGCCTGGGTGCTGAAACATTTACTGTTCTTTAACATGGAGGGAAAGTAAGCACCAAACTGCGGAACATGCCGGGTATAGGAACAGAGAGAGAAATACTGCCTATCAGCTGGAAATGGTATTGCCCAAAGCTCTGTTTTTAATGTAAAATCAGGGCCTTTGGTGGTCATATCACGAAAATTCAAGATATGAAAAAAATATTATTGCCTACGGGTGTTCGTGGAAGGCAAGTGTCTATGGCCTGGAATCTAGGGAATGCTAAAGTGATTCTGGTATTTTACTGACCTCTGATGGTCGTTATCTATCAAGAAAGTTAAATAGAGGAAGTTGCCAGAAAAATAAAAAAAGAAAGTCCCTAAGCAGAAACAATTCTGGTATTTTACTGACCTCTACTGATCGTTTTCTACCAAAACAGTTAAATAGAGGCAGTTGAATAGAAAAAAAAAGTCCCTAAGCAAAAGCGGAAGCAGACAAGTCCTGGGGCTGATCTCCAGAGCCCACAAAGTACATACAACAGATCTTCCAACCAGCGCAAGCGCTGTCTAGGCTCGACCTAAAAATTATATTATGTTTTAAAGTTTTTTACAGATGCTGTCATTTTTGTTGTCCTGATGACTAGCTGATTGGCCAATACATGTTGAAACAACAACATTATACAAGAGGCTCATTATATCGTAATCACTCAGTTACAAAGATGTGTTCGTCATTTGCCCAGAATACCCGTTTACTACCTGTACATAAATAAAAATCAGGGACAAATTATTATTTGTATGATTTCTAAAATGTATCATACTATTGCCTGGTATCATTTTTCCACCTAGATTGAGTAGTGTAGATGTGTTTCCTCATGTTCTTTAGTCTACGATATAACATAGGAACTGTTTGCACCAAGTGTTTCAATGTCTTCTCTCTTAATTTGAATAATTATTGTCAAGTAAGAACCATTTTGTTCCTTCTATTTTAGAGGGCACATAGACTAGCAGTTCAAAATGAACTTCCCAGTTTGGTGTGCGGCCTATAATGACTTGCATAAGACTGATCCCTACTTCTAAATGAAATGTAACACATTAAGAGTAATTATAAGTGGTTCATATTAAGTATTACCATCCATCACTTTCATGCCTTAACCAAAAATTGACAGCACTGTTTTAGAGAAATTGTCTGTTAAAGTTAATGCTGTAGAGCAAATGCAGCCAATTATCTTTGTGATGATGGTGGGAGCAATGGCTTATCATCTAGAAAGTTAGGGAAAGAGGGATTAAATAATTTTCTGGTGACCAGGCTGGAGCAATTAAAGATGACCAAATGTCTACACTCAAGTTTAGGCGCAGCAATTTAGATCCCAATAACTCTGAGTCTGAATGAGAGGAAGGAGTTGATGATTTATTTCCATGCAAGGAGTGATGTTTGGAAGATGATAATTGAGAGGGCTTCTCCGTAGAGTATAGCAATGGGAGACAGCATGCAAGTTTAGGTCCATTGTGGAGCTCAGAAGTATGCTTTGTCTCACTTGATCATGCAACTAGAGACAGAGTAAAGAAGTTGTCCTCATTAAACTGCATTGTCCACAAAGACTACTGTTGGGAGGGATTCTCCGCCAGTGTTTTGGAATAACCTATATAGATGGATTCTGGGGCTCATCTAGAGTCTGACAATAGAAGTACAACCTCCTCCTCTGGAATCTGTGCCAGTCCTCAAGCCACAATCATGGGCCACCTTCTCAAATAAATGCCTCCACTCCCACTGAAGGAAGGGGTCTACCTCCTCTGCAGCAAGGTCTATCCCTCTTTACACTCTACCACCAGTCTCAGTGAAATGGTTACTTTCTGAAATATTAGTAGTAGAGCATCACCCTTGATGTCAGCAGAAGGGCCTCTCTGAGTTCATCCCTAGCCAAGCTTGTCCCTATTTGTAGGGCCTGTTACTCAATGGAAGGTACCCTCTTCTCTTTTTCAGTGACAGGATCTCATCTTAATTTCAGTGACATCTGCCTTCTCCTCCATGACTGGACCTTCACTCCTCCTTTTAAATGACAGGACCACTACCTTTCAGTCTGAATTACATCTCCCCAATCAAATCCAACCCCCCGCCTCCATGTGATGCACCTCTACCTCATCTCTTGGTGACAGACCTCTCAGCACGCTCCTCCGTGTCATACTTTCTTCCTCCTTCCTCGGTGACACCACCTTCCCCAGTGACAAGCAACTAACGCCTTGGCACACCCTAGTGTAGGGGTAAAACTGCCAACTAACCCTGTGTGTGCCCAGTGGGTAAATTAAGTGAGTACTGGAATTTCAGTCAACAGTAAAAAACATACTTACATTTGTAGACCTATAGTTATAATCGGAAAAGAACAACAAGACTGGGCACGTTTAAGTGCTATTGGCTGAAAACCCATGAGTGGCTGAAATTCAGCCTTGTGACAGGGACTGGTTGATAGCCATTATTAAAATTAACTTACTCTGTGGTGGGTATTTGTTTCTCTTACCGACAGCCCCTTCCTCTAATTGACAGTTCTTACTCCACCCGAGACAGGTCTCCATTATATCTCCACAAAAAGTCCCCCAATGTATCGCAGGGAATATTTAGCCATTCTCCACCGTAAAATATTCATTCTCCCAACAGACAGCCCCTTCTCTAGTTGCCAAACACCACTTTCCGGAAAACCCCCAACTGCCCCTCCCCTCCCTTTCTGGGACAAAATGTCTCTTATTGGTACACCCTAATTCGGCGACGATTGTAGTCGTCCTAAATATCAGGCATCTCAAGAAACAATCAATGTACCAGTGCCAACCGCCGTCACTTCAGTGGGAGCCCCGACCTCTCACTGACAGCACCCGACCAGGCTACTCAATCTTAAGTGAGGCTCCCTTTCAGCGACAGATCCCACTGTCACAAACTGCTCCTCCTTGGTAGCTTGTCTATGACAGATTCGGCGACAGTCTTTAACCACACTGATGACAGGCAACTTTCAACCTCTTCCCTCGGTAACAACACTTTTTCAAAGCTCACAAATACATAACCTCGCAATTTCACTGAAGTTTCTGCTCAAGTGACAGATCTCGTTGTCTCACAACCGACTGCACTCTCTCATAAAAGCTACTTCCAATGAGTACTTCCTTAAACACAGCCTCTTCGGCTCGCTGAGCTTCCTAGTGAAAGCCACAGACCGTGAGCACTCGTACGCCGCTCTCTGTAATTAAGGGCCCCCGCAGCTCTCCCTCCCGGGGACTCTGCTTCCCTGACCGGGGAGGAGGTCTGAGCGAGGACCCCCAGACAACCTCCCGCCCCAAAGGTCTCCTCTCCTGGACCCGGAATATCCGCTACTCACCAGTGCTGCCGCCATCTTGGATCCACGTGTCACCACTGACGTCTACGGAATGGACCCGCCCCAACACGACTAGTTTATCTCCATGGGAACAAGCTGGAGCATAGAATCAGCGGTTGAGCTTGCGGCCTACTGATTTATCTTAGTGTCCTGTATTGGCACCCGCTCCCCACTCTAGGCTGACATAATAAAACCTGCACAATGGCCCGCGTTGTGTGACACCTTCAATAAGTCTTTATTAGTCAACAGCACTGCACAAAGCTCTCAAGACACTTGCGTGGGTAACTCATGCAAGCCAACTATTTGCTATGCAGTGTGGCACTGGTAGTCACGTTTAAGTTATTATAAAATCAAGATTACGTGTAGCAGAATACAAAGCAAAATCCTTGCCCAGATCAGCTCTCCCACACGGAACTGGGAAACTTTGAATTTCTATAAGAAGCAGTGGTTGAACTGCATTAAATAACAAGCATTTGCAATGCAATAGGACTCGCATTTACGCAAGACCTATTGCATTGCAAACGGGAGTGCGGGCGGGGGCAGGGGGACGAGAAGGCACGAACAACGGGAGTGTGGACGGGGGGGGCAAGAAGGCACAGACTGCGGGAGAGGGGGAGAAGGCACGGGCAACAAGAGAACCTTATTAAAGAAAATAGTGCTCACAATCTAAATAACACATACAGTGCAACACTCGAAGTAAAGGGGCAAGTAGCCATGGAAGGATACAAATGTCGACATGGCCATAATAAGGAGGGACTAACAAGCCTCATAATCAATCAGAAGGCAGCATTTACGAAAGACAATGACACAAGCCAATTAATAACATGGGCGGAGAGTGGACCGAGCTTCCACTGCATACTTCATTACTGCATGCCTCGCAGAGCGAGCAGCACATGCATGCTGCTGCTATAGGCTCGACCTAAAAATGATGAAATAATGAAGTAATACTATTACAAAATGTGCAGCATTATGCCTCATAATTTGGCTTTTCTTGCTGCATAATTTACTCAACACTGCCACATAATTTGGCCCTCTCCTGCCGCATAATTCCAGTGGCCCTGGATATAGGGTAGTAAATTAGAGAATGGACACTTGAAAGATGGGAAGTTCACCAGCCTCTCTGAACAATGACCACATAAGCGTTGTAACACTGTATTATTGTATTATCCCCAAAATGACCTCAAACACAAGACAACAGACCAGAAAATGGTGGATCTTGCCATTCTGGAACCATCTAGCGAGACTGCTACTCTCCTTGCTCATGCTCATGAAACACCAGGCACACAAGATGCTTGTTCAAACTACTGCTCTATTGCTAAAAAGGCAGCAGCAAAAAGTTGCATAGCAAAATGAAGCAGAGAGCCTAGAATAAGCTTCAAACAACTGAAACTAGAGCTTTGCATCCCTGAAATGCAAGTACTCAGTAAACTTGGGCTTAAGCACATCCCATTTGAACATGCTCAAAGTATATGCAACAACCAACAGGAATACTAAACAAAAGACCCGGAAATTGGAACTTATGAAAGAAAACCAGCTAGCTTTTAAAGTTTGGATGGGCCACTTTCAAGACCTATCTGAAGAAATTTGCGTTAAAATCCGACACAGTGTTAGAAAATAATACATCCAGTACAAAATACTATGCATAGACTGACTTAAACCATTTTCCATCCTTGCTTGTGTGCTATACACTGCAGCACACATACAAAGTCAGAAAAGAAAGGAGAAATGAAAGCATTTCTCCTTCCTTGCGCCTACTTCAAAAGGGCACAGTATTCTGACGCTAAACCCTGTCAACTTTATTTATTAAATTGCGTTTCGCATCAGAAACCTTGGGTGGTTGCATGGGAACGCCCATGCTCCACCCATAGTGCGCCCCCTTGGTGCTAAGTAATGCAAAGCGGCACTATACGCTACTTTCACGTTATTTCCAGCGCTAAACAAGTTTAGCGCTGGAAAGTAAATAAAAAAAATGAAGATTTTGCAGCGATTTGCATCACGCAAACACGGTTTAAAATCTAAGTAAATCTCCCACTAGAAGCCTTAAATCTCTTAGAGCAAATCTGCTAAGTCCAAATAACAAACCAGAAATAATGGACAAATCAAAGAAAAATAAGAAGAAATAAAAAGAAAAATATTTTGCTGCCCAGGTAACATTTTTATAATAATGAGATGCTGAAATGCAACTTTGAGTCAGGCCAAAACACTGCTAAAAGAATTTTACCTTTTCCTGTGAATCAGTCATTAGGCATGGCCAGAGGCCATAAAGACGTCTATATACTAGAGCTAAATATGTATATGCACTAGAGCCAAAGTACATACTGCATAGGAGGATTTGCTTAAATCACTTGTATACTGCCTTCTGAATCTCAATACCTGGATACTAATTGATTAGCCAGGTCTTATGGCTTAGTGGATAATACGCCTGTGTTTGAACTCATGGTCACAGGTTCAAATCCCACTCAGCCTTTCATCCTTTTAAGGTCATAAAATAAGTACCATTGAGTTGGGTAATAATAAACATCTGTTATTCAGTGCCAAGATTCCCACAGGTGAACGTGCTTTACAAATACACGTTATATTACGAAGGTGTAAAATGGACTTTCTCTAGGAACCTAAATTTAAGACTCAAGATTGGAAAGAAATGCTGGACCATGCACCCCCATATAATCTGGCTTTCTGCAACAGGAGGAGATGCTCCAGAGGAAAATAGGAGTTTTTGAGCATGTCCAAGAGGACTGGAGTTTCTGCATGAACCTTTAGATCAATTTGCTTAATGTAAAGGGGTCTGAAGAAATTTCTGTGACCAGCTGACCAGGAAAGCATCCCTTAGAGAACCCTGGCCTCCATAGTCCAAAACACATGTGGATCATACTTTATATGATGCCTGGTGATCTAGACCGAGCCAGAGGTAAGCAGGCTGGTGAGATGGTCCAGATGATTAGCATATCTGATGTTGAAAAGTCACAGTTTTGCATTTCAGCTGAAATGACTCAGGCCTTGAACCAAACAAATTGGAAAACAAACCAGGGGTTGGGCCAATATATTGTCAGCAAGTCTAGGCCCCTTTAAATATCACATACAAAACAAAGGCCAGAACTGACATTACTTCACAACAACATTATTTTATATTCGTGACCATTAAACTCAATTAACGTGGTCACCATTTATTTCATCATTCTTTTCTCAACAGATAATTATTGATTTTTTTTAGTGAGGCAA
>CAWUFW010023587.1:0-52500 GCA_963921515.1 Calotriton arnoldi
CATCAAGCCCTTGGAGAAACTCACAAAAAGAAATTGCAGAAAGTTCAGTCTAGTTCTTTCACTGCCCAAGACAGAAGCAGCCACTGCAGGCCAACACAGCAAAGCACACAGCAAAGTGGTAGTCCCTCCTCACAGCTTCTCCAGCTCTTCTTCTTGGCAGTCTTCTTGGTTCCAAAAGAGTTTTAAAGTTCTGGGGTCTGGGCCCCAATATTTATACCCCAAATTCCTTTGTCCTCTTAGGCAGAGAGTGTCTGTGCTTAGTCCAAACCAGTTTGGTTCTCTCTGGCCCAGCTTCCCAGCAGGAGGTGGAGACAGCATTGTCTGCAGCAGACCAGGCCCATTCAGGTGCAAGGAAATCTCCTCCCACTACTCTAAATGCAGCCCAGGTCTATTCAGCCCAGCCCTGACTCAACCAGACACTCTGAAGCCACAGCACATCCTCAGCCCCTGTCACTCCAAAGCCTGACAGTCAATACACATCCTAGCAGAGGCACACAGGATGGCTAAGCAAGAAAATACCTACTTTCTAAAAGTGGTATTTTTAAACACAGAATGTAAAAATCACCTGTACTAAAAGATGCATCTTTAGATTCTGAGTCCAGGCATACTAAACTTTATTTTTCTATCTGGTCCCAATGGGAAGTTATATTTATAAGATGTTATAAATTAACTCCCATGCTTTCCTATGGGCCAGATAGCCTTTCAATAGGGAAAAACAAAATTGGCAGTGTTTCACTATCAGGACATGCCACACACATCAGGGCATGTCCTACCTTTCACATACATTGCACCTCTCCCACAGGGGTACCTTGGGCCCACCTTAGGGGTGAATCACATGTAAGAAAAGGGAAGATTAGGGCCTGGCAAGTGGGTGCACTTGCCAAGTCGACATGGCAGTACTAGACTGCACACAGACACTGCAGTGGCAGGTCTGAGTTACCTTTGAAGGGCTGCTTGTGTGGGTGGCACAACCAGTGCTGCAAGCCCACTAGCAGCATTTGATTTACAAGCCATGGGCACACACAGTGCACTGTACTAGGGTCTGACTAGTAACTCAAATAACCAAACATGGAATCACCAATCCATAACAACAATTTACAACAGGAGCACTTGCACTTTAACAATGAACAGCAGTGAGAAAGTGCGCAGAGACACTAAACCAGCAAAAACAGAGTCAAAACCGGGAGGTCAGAAAGTAAAAAGACAGGGGACACACGCCAAAAGATGCCAAGTCTAACACATGTCACCTCCAGCTGAAAGTATGGAGAACTACCCAACCTCCTGGGAGTTCTGTTCACTAAGGTGGAAGAACCTGGACAGGCCATCAGTGTTGGTGTGTTCTGTGCCAGGGCGGTGTTCCACTGTAAAGTCCATTCCCTGTAGGGAGATGGACCACCTCAACAATCTCCAGATTGCCCATTGGTTTTGGGTTTTTACCCCTCATTTGCATCAACCACCTGAGGGGCCTGTGGTCTGTCTGAACTCGGAAGTGAGTCCCAAACAGGTAGGGTCTTAGCTTCTTCAGTGCCCAGACCACAGAAAAAGCTTCCCTTTCTATGGCACTCCATCTCAGTTCCCTGGGGAGTAGGCTCCTGCTAAGGAAGACTACAGGCTGGTCCAGGCCCTCATCGTTCAGTTGTGAGAACACCGCTCCCACACCATGCTCTGAAGCATCAGTCTGCACTATGAATTCCTTGGAGACGTTGGGTGCCTTGAGCACGGGCGCCGTGCACATGACTGCCTTCAGGGCATCAAAAGCTTTCTGGCAGCCATCAGTCCAGATCAATTTTCTGGGCTGCTTCTTGGAAGTCAGCTCTGTTATGGGGGCAACAATGGTGCCATAGCCCTTAACAAATCTCCTGTAGTAACCAGTGAGACCTAAAAAGGCTCTCACCTCTGTCAAGGTCTTGGGGGGCTCCCAGCCAGAATGGTGTCAATCTTGGGCTGTAGGGGCGCCACCTGGCCGCTTCTTACCTGGTGTCCCAAGTACACCACAGAGCCCTGCCCGGTCTGGCACTTACTGGCCTTGATCATGAGGCCTGCCCTCTGCAGAGCCTTCAACACTTTCCCGAGGTGCTGCAAGTGTTCTTCCTTGCTGGAACTGAACACTGCAATGTCTTCCAGGTAGGTGGCACTGAAATCCTCCAGTCCAGCCAACACCTGGTTGACCAACCTCTGAAAGGTGGCAGGGGCATTCTTCAATCCAAAGGGCATCACCCGGGAATTTGTAATGCCCTTCAGGGGTTGAGAATGCTGACCTCTCCTTGGCCCCATCAGTTAAGGCAATCTGCCAGTACCCAGACATCAAATCAAACGTGCTGAGGAACTTGGCAGCTCCCAACTGATCAATGAGCTCATCAACTCTGGGGATGGGGTGCGTGTAAGTCTTGGTGACGGCATTGAGCCCATGGCAGTCCACACAGAACCACAGTTCTGGAGTTGCACCGGGGGCAGCAGCCTTTGGGACCAGACCACTGGGCTGGCCCAAGGACTGTTGGAGGGCTCTATCACCCCTAACACCAACATCTTAGAGACCTCCTCTTTGATGCTGGCCCTGACCCGGTCAGTCAACCTGTAAGTCTTGTGTTTTACAGGAGGGCTGTCACCAGTGTCCACGTCATGGGTACACCAGTTATTAACACTTGGGGTCAGAGAGAACAGTGTGGCAAACTGTCCCAACAACTGGTGACAGTCACCCTGCTGCTCTGGGGTCAGTGTAGGGGACAGGATCACACCTTCCACTGATCCGTCGTGCTCCTTGGTGGACAGGAGGTCAGGGAGAGGTTCACTCTCCTCTTCCACCCCATCATCTGTCGCCAAGAGCATGCTCACTTCGGACCTCTCAAAGTGAGGTTTGAGGTGGTTCACGTGGAAGACCCTCAAAGGGTTCCTGGGAGTCTGCAAATTCACCATCTAGGTGACATTACTTTTGCGCTCCACCACCTCAAAAGGCTCTGTCCACTTGTCCTGCAAGGCACAAGGTTCCACTGGGGCCATGACCCACACTTTCTGGCCAGGCTGAAACCTTACCAGAGTGGCATTCTGGTTGTACCAGTGTTTCATCTCCTCCTGGCTTGCTTCCAGGTTCGCCAGAGTGAGTTTCCTGAAGCGGGCAGTTTGGTTCCTGAAGGCCAGCATGTAGCTAAATACATCCTGGGGAGTTTTCCTGGGAGCTGCCTCCCAGCCTTCCTTGACAAAACTAAGAGGCCCCCTCACAGGGTGCCCATACAGAAGCTCAAAGGAACTGAACCCTAGAGACTTTCCTTGGTACCTCCTTGTATGCAAAGAGAAGGCATGGCAAGAGGACGTCCCACTTACGCCTCATGGGTTCTGTTAGACCCTTGATCATGCACTTCAAGGTTTGGTTGAATCTCTCCACCAAACCGTTACCTTGTGGGTGGTAAGGAGTGGTGAACTTGTAGGTTACACCACACTCCTTCCACAGGGATGTCATATACTTGGATATGAAATTGGTCCCACTGTCAGAAACCACCTCTCTGGGGAACCCCATGTGGGAAAAGATCCCCATTAATGCCTGGCCCACCACTGGCTCTGTCGTTGTCCTGAGAGGGATTGCCTCCGGGTACCGGGTGGCATGGTCCACCAAGACTAGGATGTACCTGTTGCCCATGGCTGTCTTGGGATCCAGTGGCCCCACAATGTCCATCTCAACCCTTTCAAAAGGGGTTCCAACAACTGAAAAAGGTTGGAGACGAGCTTTACCCTTCCTCCCACTCCTACCACTTGCCTGGCAAGTTTGGCAAGACCTGCAATGTCCATCTGACTGCCTTTGCATTTGAGGCCAAAAGAAGTGGGTGACAAACATGTCAAAGGTCTTGTCCTGCCCCAAATGTCCTGCCAAAGGCACGTCGTGAGTCAGACCCAGTAGGAAGGTCCTGAAGCGCTATGGTACCACCAGCACACATGCTGACCCAGGCTCAGCGACCTTAGGCTCGCTGTATAGCAGACCATTCTCCCAGTAGATCCAGTGTGATCCAGACTGATCACCAGCTGCTTGGTCTGCAGCCGCAAATCCTCTAGAGAAGAGCACTCTTTCTGCTCCCTGCAGAATCCTTCCCTGGTGGGACCACCTTCTTGCTGCCAATGGGTCAGCTCAGAGATGTCCCCCAGTTCAGCTACCTGATCCCCTGTAGGTACCTGGGCATCCCCCTCAAGGTCAGCCTCCTCTCAGACCGTGGGAACCTCAGGGGCGGGTTTACTGTGCCCCCTGCCCTTTCTCTTGGCAGGAACCTGGGCCACTGTTTCAGGCTCCAGGTCCTTCTGATCACCCTTTCCGGCTGCCATTGTCCGAGTGGTCACACATGCCCACTCTGGCAACCCAAGCATCTCCAAGTAAGACCTGGGCTCAACATCCTTCCACACGGACTGCTCCAGGTCATTCCCTAGCAGACAATCTGCAGGCATGGTAGGGCTCACAACCACCCTCAAGGGACCTGAGACCCCCCTCCCATTCATAGGGAACCTGCGCCACCATACACCTGCGCCACCATACACTGGCGCCCTGAGTTGTCCACGGCAACTACTTGGTGGAATGCCCCGGGGACTACTTGCTCCTCAGAGACCAGGTGACACTGGACTGAGGTCACACTGGCTTCAGTATCTCTGAGAGCCTCTAACCTTTTCCCATTGATGGTCACCCAGGTGCTGTATTTCTTTGTGTTATGGGGCACCTGGTTTCCTGGGGCCATCTCACTGTCCCCTTGTGAGACGAGGGTCATTTCTGCGGGATCCCCACCCTCCTGTGGGCACCCCTCCTCCCCAAGCGCTACACTAGCCAACACCTTGGTCTGCCCACCGAAGGGTGGCTGGTCCCTCTTGGGGCATTTGGGATCTCCCCCTTATGTGACCCACCTGCTTACAGGCGAAGCGCGTCTGGGGGCGGTCTCAGCAGGCTTTCCTGAAGAGACCCCTGGTTTCTTATCTCCTGGGGGATGGGAACCTTTACCCTGGGTATTAGTTTGGGGCCCTTTAGAGAACTCCTTTGCTTTACCCTTGTCCCCCCCACTTTTCTGCTGGGGACCCTGCCCACCTTTGGCTGAGTCTCCACCAAACGCTTTCTTGTGGACCCTGGTACTCACCCAGAGGTCTGCCTCCATAGCAAGCTTCCTGGGGTCAGTCAGCTTACTATCAACCAAGTGCTGGCGCAGCTCTGCAAAACATAGACTAGACAAGTGCTCCCATGCAATCAAATTGTAGAGCCCCTGATAATCTGTCACATTACTGCCCTTCACCCAGCCATCCAGTAACCTGCTAAATGAATCCACACATTCCAACCAAGTGTTGGCATCAGTCTTCTTACTGGACCTAAACTGATCCCTGTACTTCTCAGGAGTGAGACCATATCTGGTGAGAAGGGCTCCCTTCATGTCAGCATCGGTGAGGTTACACCCATTACCCAAAGCCACTAAACTGTCCCTTGCTTCTTCTGGGAAAAGAGGCCACAATAATGCCACCCAATTCTTCTCAGGGACCCCATTCATGTGTATAGATGCCTCATAACACTGAAACCACCTTTGTATGTCATCCCCCTTCTTGAATTCCTTGCCTACATTCTTGGGGATGTGCACAATTCTATCTGCCTGCCCTGATGAATTGCTGCCACTATCTGAACTGGGCCTACTCCTTAGCTCCAGCTCCTTAAGACTACGTTCATGATCTAAGATCATCTTCCTTTCCTCCATGGCTATCCTTTTGTCTTCCCTCTCATTCTCCATCCTGAGTTTTTCCAACTCAAACTTCCTTGCTTCCCGCCTGTCCTCCAGCTCCTCTGGGGACAGGCCATTGCTGCATGGCCTGGAGGGTCCCCCCCCTCCCAAAAGCACATCCACCCTAGGAAGAAGCTCCTCCGCCTCCCCACTGAGATCTCCAGATTGCCCATTGGCATGTCTGGCTTCTACCCAGGCCCTCATCGCCTTTTGTAGCTCCTCCTTCCTGGTGAGGCCTCTGACTTGGACTTTTAGGTTTTTGCAAATAGCCTTCAACTCTTTCACGTTGTAGGATTCCAACCTATCCTCCTCAAAGGCTACTTCCAAGGATGCAACAGATGATGCTCTTGATTCAGGCATGATGAAGTGGCAAGTTCAAGTTCTCAATAGACTGGCAAGATCAAAAATAGGCCAAAAGGAAAAAGAACAAGTATGTGGCACGTAATGGTCTGCGATATGGTAGTAGTGCACACCAATCACTGTAAGTCAAGTGCAAACGCAAGTCCTATCCTCACTGCTGACAACCAATGTTAGAAATGGGGGTCGCTAGTTGGCAAGGGTTTGCACCTTTGTCCAAGTAGGGACCCTTCCTTCTAGTCAGGATAAGGGAGTTACACTCCTAAAATAACCCCTGCTCACCCCCTTGGTAGCTTGGCACGAGCAGTCAGGCTTATCTTAGAGGCAGTGTGCAAAGCATTTGCACATAACCAACAGTAATACAGTGAAGACACTACAAAAGGACACCACACCAGTTACGAAAAAATATCCAATATTTTTATATATCCAAAACAAGACCAAAAATGATCAAAATCCACCATACAGTTCTCAGAAATCTTCAATAATCAAAATAGACTTGAAATACAGTTCCTTGAAGTCGATAGCGCCATCTGGGGCTATCACTGCGTCGTGAACAACAAATCCAAACAGTTCTGGCTGACCGCGGCGTCGCGGGTCAGCTACGGTGTCAGGAAGACCTGCAAAACAGTACCTTGTAGGGCGTTGGCGACCTCTCGATGAGCCCCAAAGGGCCGGCGTCCGCAGGCATCAGTTCCGGAGGTCGGTGCAGGAGTCGTTGGGCCCTTGAAGTCACACGCGTTGCAGATTGAACTCCTCGTGGTTGAAGTCGAGAGCGCCGGCGTCAGCAGGCGTCGGGGCGAAGTGCAGCGGTGCGGCGTGCAGTGCCCTCAGGTTGCGGTGCAGGCAGCAGCTCGGTGACGGTCATCCAGCGGCGTCGGTGAGACCAGGGCTGCGGTGCGAAGTGATGCAGTGCTCGTCGCAGTGCTGGCAGTTCACGTTGCAAGCAGCGGCGTCATCGTTGCTGAAGCGCTGTCGTTGGCTGATGAACTGGAGTTCGTTGGTGCTGGCGTCAGTAGGCCAAGGCTGCGGTGCGGGATGAGGCTGGTGCATTGTGTAACTTACGAGCGGTGCCCTCGAACTACGGTGCAAGCAGCAGGGTCGATGTCGGCGGGGAGCGGCGTTGTCGGGGATACCAAGGCGACGGCGTGAAGCGGGGCGGTGCGGAGTGTGGTACCCACAGGTCTCGGTGCAAGCAGCAGCTCGGTGGTGGCGTCGGGTGGCAGCGTGCAGTGGTGCCCTCTGTGGTGCCTTCAGGACACTGAGTCGGCGGCAGCAGCAGCATCGTAGACCGCTTCGGGTTGCTTTTTCTTCTGTTGCAGCACAAAACACACAGTCCCCAGTGCTGACGGCAGAAGAACTTGAAGTCTTTGCTGTTCCTGAGACTTCTTGAACAGGGGGCAAGCTCTACATCAAGCCCTTGGAGAAACTCACAAAAAGAAATTGCAGAAAGTTCAGTCCAGTCCTTTCACTGCCCAAGACAGAAGCAGCCACTGCAGGCCAACACAGCAAAGCACACAGAAAAGTGGTAGTCCCTCCTCACAGCTTCTCCAGCTCTTCTTCTTGGCAGTCTTCTTGGTTGCAAAAGAGTTCTAAAGTTCTGGGGTCTGGGTCCCAATATTTATTCCCCAAATTCCTTTGTCGTCTTAGGCAGAGAGTGTCTTGTGTGATTAGTCCAAACCAGTTTGGCTCTCTCTGGCCCAGCTTCCCAGCAGGAGGCAGAGACAGCATTGTCTGCAGCAGACCAGGCCCATTCAGGTGCAAGGAAATCTCCTCCCACTACTCTAAATGCAGCCCAGGTCCATTCAGCCCATCCCTGACTCATCCAGACTCTCTGAAGTCACTGCACATCTCCAGCCCCTGTCACTCCAAAGCCAGACAGTCAATACACATCCTAGCAGAGGCACACAGGATGGCTAAGCAAGAAATTACCTACTTTCTAAAAGTGGTATTTTCAAACACAGAATGTAAAAATCACCTGTACTAAAAGATGCATCTTTAGATTCTGAGTTCAATCATACTAAACTTTATTTTCCTATCTGGTCCCAATGGGAAGGTATATTTATAAGATGTTATAAATTAACTCCCATGGTTTCCAATGGGCCAGATAGCCTTTCAATAGTGAAAAACGAAATTGGCAGTATTTCACTATCAGGACATGCCACACACATCAGGGCATGTCCTACCTGTCCCATACACTGCACCCTGCCCACAGGGGTACCTTGGGCCTACCTTAGGTGTGACTCACATGTAAGAAAAGGGAAGGTTAGGGCCTGGCAAGTGGGTGCACTTGCCAAGTTGACATAGCAGTACTAGACTGCACACAGACACTGCAGTGGCAGGTCTGAGCTACCTTTGAAGGTCTGCTTGTGTGGGTGGCACAACCAGTGCTGCAAGCTCACCAGCAGCATTTGATTTACAGGCCCTGGGCACACACAGTGCACTGTACTAGGGTCTGACTAGTAAATCAAATAACCAATCATGGAATCACCAATCCATAACAACAATTTACAACAGGAGCACTTGCACTTCAACACTGAACAGCAGTGAGAAAGTGCGCAGAGACACTAAACCAGCAAAAACAGAGTCAAAACCAGGAGGTCAGAAAGCATAAAGCCAGGGGAAACACGCCAAAAGATGCCAAGTCTAACAGGATGGCTCCTCGTGGAAACCTGCACCACATGGGGTACAGTCTTTGCTGCAGTATATACTAGAAAACATAGTACCCCTCCATTAGCTGTTTTGCCAGAAGTGCTTAAACAGTTCCAGAATGACTATGGGGCATTACCTGGGGATGAAACTGATGGCCAATTTTGCAGCAGTATCTGCCATTATATTAAGTAACATAAAAGGGGAAGCAGCAGCGTTGGCTATACACCAGCATCTAAGGGATTTGGCTCCAGGACAACAGGAGTGCAAGTTGCCTAAAATTATCGAAGAAACCTATGCTTCTCTGGGTAGAGAACGTTTGGGAGCCAGATCTGGTAAAGCACAACTAAAGAACATTTCTAAAAAGGACAACTCTAAGCAAGTACCTGAGTCTTCCACCAGGAAGAAGTTGGATAATAAGAAAAAGAAAGACAAAACTAAATCTCGGGGTGGGTCTCCTCCACAGGAAGACACTGAGAAATGCTATATATAACCTGCTTAACAGTGATAGTATTAGGCCGCCTGACATGTATAAGGATACTGATATATGTTCGTCTCGCTCCTTTCAGGAGTCATCCAAAAAACGTTCAGATAGAGGTGGGCGGTCAGAGGGCAGCTCGGAGGAGCCTGTGAAACCGAAAAAGGACTCACAGTGCTCACCTGACTACATCTTTAAACACAAAGACAAACCCAAAACATCCGAACCTCAATACGAAAAGAATTTGGCAGCTGGACTTAAGGTCAATAATGTTGCGGATATTGAGAGCACTGCTTCTGAGCATGTAATGGGCAGTGACATTGCTGGACGGCAGAGGTCATGATAGTTTGCCGGAAACTGATGGACTGTCTGCTGGGAATAACGCTGAGTGAATATATCCAGGTGGAGACACTGGAAACTAGGGTAAGCATCCCACAACGTTTATACTAAATACAACTCCAATTGGAAGAGGACATATCTAGGAATATTAATGTTCTAATTTGGGAGGACTTAACATACGGATATGATATTCTCTTGGCCTAAAAGGATTGACTACCTGATTTCGTAATGGATTGCCCAAACAGAGAAATTGTAATTTTTCCTGCTTTTTCCGAGCTCGTTCCTGATTTGGTTAATCATTCATATGCCAAGGAGTGGGCGGTAGCACTTGCTCCTGCGTTATACTGCAACAATGTGGGGTGGGATGACTGTTCTTCTTATCATGAAATATCAGTGAGGACGACCCCACAACCTCAAAGATAATACCCTATTAAAAATGAAGCCAAAAAACAAGTTAGGGAAATTCTAGAACAACTTGAATATCAGGGTGTGATAGAAAGCTGCACCTCTTCAATAAATAATCCCTTATTTCCTGGAATGAAACCAGACCATTTGTTGGAAAGTGGATTATCAGTAGTGATAAATATGCATCTACCACTGGCAATAAGGCCACCAGCCGCGTCTAAGGTCCAATATAGGTCTCAATAAATTATTCTCATACTCAAACCCTTGGCAGCTTGGCTGCGAGCAGTCAGGCTTAACTTAGGAGACAGGTATGTGAAACATTTAAAAACACCAATTTAGTAAATAATTAAGACACATCACACAATAAAATCCCACACCAATTTATAAAACTAGGAAATAGTTTTATATTTAAAATCACACCAAAACAACAAAAATGTAGGGAACCGGAGATATTGATTTTTACAGGTCTAACACTTTCTAGCACTTAGAAACCTATAGCGCCACTCTGGGACATCTGGTCGAGCTTGATCCAGACAAAGTCAAAGTTTCAGGACGACCGAGATAGAGCCCTGCTCAGATACCCTAAGTGGGAGGCCTCAGTCAAAATTTTACTTCCGCACTTAGAAACTTTTCTGGAGCTCATCTTCCAAGGTCCCTCGACACCCCTCATCAGTCTGGATTCAGAGAGGGTTCGCTGGCTTAACTTTCAGGGAGCTCCCGGTCAAACTCTGGAAGTCAGACCTCCGGAGCTCTTCAGCGGGCCAAACCTGGAATCCGGACCAGGTCGTGGTTGAAGGTGGCCGACTTGAGTTTTTGCTGTTGAGCCGGTCACCTTATGGAGCTTTTTTTCCAACATTGCTCCAAACTTTTCCAAACTTCTGGAACTTCTTCCTGAAGTTCCTCTTGAGGGTCCAAAGGGTTCAAAACACAAACCAAGGGTCTGGAAGCTCCAAGATGGTCCTTGAAAGGTTGAGGCCACAATTCCCACAATGCACTTGGACAAAAACCTCAAAAGTCCACTTGACACACTCCAGGCAAGGGACGGTGGTGGTGATGCAGGTCAGCTCTTTTAACCTGTCGCTTGCAGGGAGCCCATTTTTTAATCCTTTAGAAGCAAGACAAATCCACAGGGTTGTAGTTGTGTTGCAGGGATTCTGCTCAGGAACAGAACTATGCTTGGGACCATAGAACATCAGTAGGCAGGGACTGAGTCACCATACCACCTCAGTACCATGAGCTTGAGTCCGACTAGCTATAGTGTCTCACTTGCCCTCCTACTCATAACCAGAGGAACAAGTGAATTGACACCCCAGAATGCAACACTCCGGACCCTCTCAGGGATTGCGGTGACAGGACCCTCCTTTTCGCTCACACACTCATACTCGTCCACAATAAGATATGAAAGGGACACGAAGGAAGTTTAAAATATTTATTTATACTATTGTGCTCTAGAATTCAGTATACGTCCCACAATTAGAAAACAACTGCCTAGCAAAAATTCCACCAGCATTGTCAATATACCGTATATTATGAAAAGCCCTGCCATACAAGTCAGAACAGCCTAACCCCCCTACCCTTCTACAGAAGCAAACTGATTATTCAGCAAAGATCTCTGGGTTTATCAGCGGGCCCCATACCTTAGCATACACAGATTAATTAATTACATCTTGGATACACAGAATATATGTAGGTACCCCCTCATATTAATTTCTAGGTCTGGAAGTCAGGGGGAAAGAAGCCAGAAACAAAGTAATTCAAACTCCCACATAACCTATATTTCTTTCTATGGGCTCACTAGAGCTCTATGGGGCTGCCCATTGTTCATATTTAACATATCATACTTATACTCATAATATTATTTATCTCTTTATTGTATTTCTTGGATTATTCATATTTTTCTTTTTTTCGTTTTTTTGAATGTACTAAAAGATAAAAACATGTTTAAAATTTTCATTAGCACCAATATACAACAATTCCACTTACTAATACATATAGCAATTATATTGGTATGTTATTACACTTCAAAAATAATACATGTATAATAATATTTAATATGTCCCCCAAATCTACCACACAACCACTCTAACCTTGCACACAACAGCACACTAGCACTCTCTCATCATGTACATACACCACCCCGCCTAGATTGCATACACTGTTGGAAATCACCGGAAAGAGCACTTCAAAATATGTCCACGAAAGTGTTGCAGGCTGGGATTTCACAACAACCAGGTCAACGCACGTTTTGGTGGAAATTGTCGAATTTAATCCACCTTCATCAGGACCACCCATAAATATGTTTAAAGTTGAGTGGTTGGGGAATAAGAGTTGACTGACAGAACAAGTATGTTCTTCCTCTCCTTAAAGCCAGGATTAATATATGAAGGGATCCTAGCCACTGGTCTCTCAATCCATTGTCCGGAAAAAAAACGCCAACTCTTAAAAATCTTTAATGTTTTCATTTATGTGTCCAGAGTTGGGTTGTTTAATGTGTCACATTGTTACCAGAGCTATTTCTAAAAGGTAACCACTTAAGGTCTCAAACCTAAGTCGGACGCACCACGCTCGAATTTCAACGGTGGAGGGAATTACTTTGTTACATCTCGGATACAGCCATGATCAGGAAAAAGCGGTCTCTCTCTGTGTGTCACAGTGATTTGGATACCTATATGACAAGGTTCACATGCTCATAAGCAACAAATGCATTTCTGTGTTGTATCTAGGTGCGAGTACCTGACCAGAACAAAATAACAAGGGACATTGCTGTTTGGCCTTGTCTACTGTTCAGACTAAATCCCAGGAAAGATTACAACGAGAAAACAACTGCGGGTTCTGTGTGAAAATATAATGTGGCACAGAGGCAAACGTGATTATATACTAACGTGTGCAAAGCTAATGCGGCCTATGTCATGACCAGTGAGGCTAACTTAGGGAAAACTACAATAGGCCCTGTATGAAACATATGACAGGTCCAGATAGTGCAGCAGGCATAGTCAGTCAGAATGCAGGTTCTGGTGGTGCAAATCAAGTTTCCAGCATGGCAATCCTTCTTTTTCCCTTAGTTTCAAGCAGAAGATCTGAAAGGCTCTGCACCTCTCACATATTTATTCAGTGTTCTCTGGGGGCAAGCAAGGGAGCACCCATGTCCAATGAGGTGCAAGGAAACACCCCAAAGTGGGGCATAATCTTGTCCCAGGAACCACCATTACTCCAAAATCCATGATGACTGAAATCTCAGCAGAGCATAAACAGCTAACTAAACCAACTCTCAGTGTGACTCATTTCCATAGCTCCCCACCCCTTAACACCTGCAGATTCTTTCCCTAAGCCTCCTATCTGGCTGGGTCAGAGGGGATGGGGTAGTCAGGCCTTGTATTCCCTCCCTGTCCTGTTCCTTCTTTGAAGCCTTATGCTTTAAGACCCCTGCCCCCTGCTCTGGCAGTCATGTGAAGCAGAGCCCTCTCCAGCGGATATCCTCTCCGATGGTGAGCCACTTATCACTTCATCAAAACATACTGGCTAATCCTGTTAACTCAGACCAATCAGAGAAGACTACCGGAAGGCAAAATTTTAGCTTACAGAGAAGACAGGGGCATATTATCAAGGGCTCTATCGCCGCTTTAGCGGCACTTTTTGCCGCTAAAGCGGCGATATTTTTATCGCCCTATTAGCAAGCTGTCGCTAACAGGTGTTAGCGACCGCTTTTAGGCGATAGCGATTGGTTTGGGTGCCGCTTTGCATGTCAGCGATATTTATCGCTAATGACATGGAAAGGAGGTGTTCCCAACCTAACAGCGACTGAAAGCAGTCGCTAACATCGCTATCGCCTATTAGCAATAACCGCGAAGCGATAAAAATACGCGTGCTAACCGCGATTAGCGCTGGTTTTTTAGAACTGGTAAAAGCATGACTTAACAATAATAGTCAATGGGAGGTGGATTGTAAGGTTAAGTCCCCAGCATTAGCGCGGGGATTCTATCGCTGGATTTCTCGCGTTATTGCTGGGTTTCGCCGCTATCGCTGGATATTTTATCGCATTGGAGATAAACCTTGCTAATAGCATGTTATCTCCGCTGTAATATCCAGCGATAGCCGGCGATAGAAAAACGCGCGCTAAGCAAGCTTTGCGATAATTATCGCAGGTTCTTGTTAATATGCCCCACAGTCTTTTAACATATTTTCTGTAAAATTTAGGATAAATTCAACAATGTCATATTGTTGGATTTTTCAATACCTTTCTCCTAAGACTTTGAATGATATTTATTAAATTCCTAGCAATATTTATGCAGTCATAAACTATTGTTATGTTATCCTATGTGGCCAGGCATCTACAATGGGGGAAATGAGGTGTGCAATTTCTCCTTCACCAGGGCTAATAAAACATCTTTTATAATGCTCTGCTTATACTTACATGGCCCCCTGCCCCTGGGACACCTCAGGGAGACCTTGGAGGTCCTGAATATGCAAAGATAGTGTAGGCCCTCACTCCACAGTGCTTATAATACCAAAGTCAATTTTGGAAGGCACATTACTACAATGGGGAAGTTAAATGTGCAATTTTGCTATCCCCAGGGCATATAAAACATCTTTTAAAAGGACCTTTCTTATAATTACATTACCCCCCACCCCTGGGACACCTAGGGGAGACCCTGGGGGAACCTAATATGTAAAACAAATGTAGATTATCATTTTTTAAGTGCCCCTACCACCAAAGTCGAGTTTGCAGTTAATTTACTTTTAATAACAGTGCTGCAATGCAGTGCAGCTTTTAAAATGACCTCAGGCACTCAGCAGTGCACACATGCAAGTGCAGAAAGGGCTGCTGGCCTCTAAACTGCCATGCCTTATTATATACTAGGGACTTATAGGTAGTTGTAATCCCTCTGCCCTATTATCTACTAGGGACTTATAGGGTTGATCATGCCAATTATAAGTGTACCCTAATACATTGTGTACCCTAATGAATGTGTGTGTTTTAAACATAGCACTGGCCATGGGCCTGGTTAGACAGAGCCCAGGGACAGTCAGAGTCAGTTACCAACAGTACCAGTCAGCAAATAATGGGGGTGCACAGGGCACACAGAATGACTTTCCAACATCATTCATATCATCTAGTTTTAGATTACGGATACCTAAACACAGCTACTCGCACATTTGCAGTACAAAACGCGCACAGCGCGGCACTAATGAACAACATAGTGCACCAAAAATGCAAAATTACACTAGATATCTTGAATGGACTTTTCTGCCAAAATATAGCACCTGGAGGCAAGTATTTGACTGCATTCAGTACGCTAGGTTCTCAAAAACAGTTTTGTTGATTGCCACAGGGCTTTAAGAACAGCCTCGGGCTGTTTTCAGCCAGGGTAACAGAACTAATAGAAAATTTTGATGACCAGGCATTGTCCTATGTTGATGACATATATTTGACGGATGATGCCCTTTCTTTACACTTGACAAGAGTAGATCACGCAATCCTGAGATTTGCTCACATGGGCTACAAATTCTGCTTTAAAAAATCTAAAATTGCCCACCTATTGTTCTGTTTCTGGGATACGAGTTGTCAAGTTAAGGCAAAAGCCTGGTGGCACACTTCTTAGAGAAATGTGCACTTCTACAACCTCCAACAATGTTGAAGAGGTTACAATCCATATTAGGATTCCCAAATTTTGGCAGAACTTACATTCCTGATCCGCGTAAGTGCAGGCACATGAGGGTACGTAACATTTAATGAAGGTGAAACTGCACCGATTGCATATAAATTGCATCTATATACTAATGCTGAAATGTGCTTTGCACCAACAGAAAAAATACTGACAGCAGGACAGACTGCTGTGGTGAGTGAGAGAGCACTGGCTCAGGGAAAACTAAATATTGTCGTGACCCTGACCTTAGAGATGTCACAAGACCAAGTGTTCCAAATGGAAAAGCATTGCACCCACGTTGGATACAATGGGCTAGCTCACTCACCGCAACAGATGTAGACTAAAGATTTGACTCTAAACTACAAACACAAGCCTTTCTGCAATATGAACAAGAATATCTTCTGCCTAATGAAATCATGCCTCTTGAACAGTATGAATAAATCATATATACTGTTGGTTCTGCCCAGCCTGCTGTAGGGACAAAGCACTAATTTTCAGTAGCGTGTGCTATCGTGAATGGGTGCATGCTGGATGGAGAATTCCATCCCGAGAAAAACTACATGCAGTCACTTGGTGACTGCACTGCGCACTCATAGTCTATGATTTGTATTACTGTGTCCAGTCTTATTATGAATATTTACACTACTGGAGCCAGAATGGGTGCACAATAAATCACAAGATGGTTTGGGAATAGTTGGCAAAGCTGAAAGAGTGCTTGCCACAGAGTCATGTAATACACACATTGAGTCACCAGCGTGTAGTCGTACACGTTGCAGGGAATTAATTGGCTGATGAAGTCACAAAAGCAACAGTGCAAACTGCTGAAGTTGCTGCAATGACTCGATCTAGTACAAGAAAAGACAATGACATCATGGCTACTGTCAGTGCTGCATGCAATGACACCCACTTGCTGAAAGGCTTTCCACACAAGTACTCCTACAAGTTAGAATGAGAAGAACATACCATTGGCTCACATTCCTGGAGTAGGGGATAGAGCAATACCAAATTCAGAATGCAGGCTGGGTTTAATTCTAGCTGCACATGAGGGTCTTGCATCTAAACACGCGGGGGTGGGTGGTACAATTTCACTATTGCAGCAACGGTACTGGTGGCCAGGTCTCTATAAATAGATCAAGGACTTTGTCCTTAAATGCGACATCTGCCAGCAGATGAAGGGTTCAACCGTGGCACGTTCACCACAGACACCTCTACTGATAAACAAGCCTCTCGCTTGTGTTTATTTTGACCATTGCAGCCCTTTGTCATCAGATGGGGCTTACAAGTATATTTTAGTTGCAGTGGATTCCTGCTCTCGATTCCTATGGGTATAGCCACAGTGGTCGGCTGGTGCCCAAACTGTTATAAAGGATCTGCGAGTCTTTATCGGGACATACGCAGTTGGCGTCCTACATTCCGACCAAGGTCCGGCGTTTGCCTTGAGGGCTTACAAAGATGCCATGGTAAGTTTGGGTGGGACCCTGCGGTATTTCGCCACATACCATCCAGAGGGAAATTTGGTCATGGAGAAAGAAACTGGGACTTGATCCGGTCTTTAACAGCTAGGGTACTAGACACAGGTCGCAGTTGGGTCCCTCATCTATATGGGTCCAGAGGGCACTTAACAATCTGCCTAGAAAATCCCTGGGTGGTTGGATTCCCTATGAAATCTTGATTGGGGTAAAAATACGGGCCTCAGACTTCGACAGTCTCAGCTCAGTGCCGGCGGAAACACCATTTGACCTAATCGAACATCTGGTTGGTTTACAGGAACTGAACAGTTTCTGGGACGAACAAAGCAACGTCCAAGTAAAACGTATCGCCACTGGTGAAGTGAAGGAAGTCCCAGCAAGGCCTGGCTGGATCCCGAGGATTGGGGATCTGGTCAGGGAGAAAATTGTGGACAAGAAAGAATTCAGGCCATCCTACAAAGCGCCTCTCCATGTCCTGGCCGTTGAAGGTACCAGAACCATACTTCTTTCGCCCCTTTTCAGCTGCAAAAACAAGAGTTTTGTCTCCATTGATCTGATCCAACCACACTATGTGGCCGATTCTCAATAGTAGGCCACGTGGGCTCTTGGGTAGTTCCCTGCCTCCTCTCACTGCCATAATGGAAGTTTGAATGGAATCTTTAATAACTGATGAAGCATCCTCTTCCCAAAGGGAGATTGCAGTAACCAACAATGAAGTATCCCTTCTACCAATTACTACAATAACAGTACACTCAATCAATACAGAAACCCAGATTTCAATTTGGAATCCTGACACAAATCCTGTTTTCATCAATGTTCCACAGATTGAATCATCTACCAGTTCTTTGAAACCTGAAGAGCTGCCAAAACTAGATCAGACTGCCTCTGGCTACTTCATCGACTCTGTTGACTTTTCCTCCATCAGCACCACCACCTCTACCATTTCAGATGAGACTACATGTTTTCTATCTTTGGCTGAAAAAGACATACTTTGTTAATACATGTTTGGATTACAATTGCGTTACTTTTCCTGATACTTTTGATTGGTTTTGTGACAGTCTTTTTCTTGCTTCTCAATGGACACTATCTCCCAGAACACTCTTCAGTACAAATGGCGAACTTGGTTCTCAAACCACATTCGTCATCACACAAAGAATGAAGAGACCTTTTCCTGAAAATTTGACTATACTAGTTCCTAATGGGATTGTTTGGGATAGGGTATCGTATGATGTGTATGGCCCCCTGAACTTTTACAAATTCCAAATTTGTTTAAATTATTTTTAAATTACTTTGTCACCCCTAGTGCTACCTCTGATGCTTGGGATGTAAACACAATACATGAAATGCTAGACGATCTAGGGCATTCTAATATTTATTTGTCTGATGAACTGTACAAAGGTACATCTAATTATGATAAAATGTTCTGTTTTCAACATTACGGTCATAATTTCCTGCATAAAGCAAGTACTCCACATGCTGTTTTTAATTACATACGATGGGAGCATTGCCCTACACCACGACGGGGTAATTCAAAAACATTTGCGCAGACGTTTGCTTATTTTTCTGGTTATGATACATTAGACCCAGTGTTTTATTATTATAAGTTTGCACCATCACCTGCAAAGAAAAATATGTTAACAAACACCTAGCGGATTTATTCTGTTTCTTTTCTTTCCCAGCTGTCCACACAGGGGTTCAACTTTTGGAGGGACACTATTGATGTAAACTTAATTTGGGGGACAAAGGATGGCAAGTTCAGGGAAACAAGGCTTTATTTAGAGCATGCCTTATACCATAAAAAATGATTTTCCTGAATGCAAATGTGAAACAAACATCATGTCTTGGTTTAGTCAAGATAACAGATTTGAAAACACCACACATTCCCACATTCGCACATTTTGAAAACTGGCAAAAGCTTACAAAACACAAGGAGGAAATACTAGACATTATTCTATGCAGTGGCATGTATAATGCATTGTACACCAATTGGAGGGGATGGTTAGTGTGGTTGATAGACACTAATGGCTGTCAAGGAAGGTTCCTAGGTAACAGAGAGGGCTTTAATATCAGCAGGCCTGACCTGCGTTATGTGCAGACAGAACACTCAGGGTGGTAACAACGTACAGTGTTGGGAAGTTGTGCCTTGATTGGCTAAAATCCTCAAAATTTTCCCAGGTTTAACAACACTTGACCTTTCTTTCTAATTACCTAGAACTACGGGACTTCTTATTAGGTCCTCGAAAACGATGTCAATAAAATTGTATGCAGTATATAATGAAATATATGGAAACTTTCTCAGCAGGAAGCTGCTGAAAGACTGCACGAGATTGACAGGGCTAATTTTGAGAAGATTGTAGCAGTAGTTGACAATGACTTGACCATCCTGTCTTCTAGAATGTACTCCGCTGCATAACATACTCTTGTCAGCAATAGACCTCATACAACATGACAGGGTCACATTACAACATGGGCAATCACAACTTAGATCCATCCTGCTATTGAGTTGCATGCTTCAGACATTTCATTGTGGTTTTTTACCATGGAGACATATAAATACCACCACTAGCCTGTTTTCACCTTACCAACTGACAAACAGCAAATACTCATTGCACGCAAAGATGCAACATACACTACGTTACACATAGAGAGATTAGAGAGGCTGCTTTTCACTGTTGCTCAAACACCTTGCACAGATTGGATAATCCACGGATTCATTACTTTGCCGATTTCAACATTTTATTTCCAATAATGCTTAGAACACCATCAAGTGGGTAGATATGAAGCATTAGGGAAAGGGTATGTACACGAGTATTGGGAATTACCGTTCAAATTCCGGTATCGGAATATGGACACTGATGTTTTTCTCAACGGTTCCGGCTGCAAGAATGCTTAAAGTGGTTCCTTAGTGTGTAAGGAATTTTCACTCCACAGGGCTTGCAATCTTTCCGTAGCAAACTAATTTTGCTACTTGAAAGGTTCTCCAGCGGCCATGATTCGTCTGGCTAGATTACTCTCGAATGGGAGATATTTGATGTTGAATGATCATGGTTGCTGCGGGATGAGACCGGAAATAGCTTATCTTGTCACGGTTTCTTCTGTGGTAACTTGCTGTACACAAGTTTTGTTTCCACCTGCCTGTACTGTTAGGGAGTAGCTAATGTGGCCTTCATTTAAGCTTTCAAATGTACACCTTGATGCCTTGAGCAGGCTGAAAGCCTTACTGTTTCAGAAAGATGTGGCCTTAACATCTGCAGAGGAGACGTTTGATCTTCAAGTTGCAAGGTCTTCTTCTGAGAAACAGTCGCTACTCTGCACTCATTTCCAACAGCTATTTAGAGAAATGGTGCACTGCATTTTTTTTATGTTTCATATTGCAGGGGTAGCGTACTTTTTTAAAAGCTTTGGCACTAGTTTGGTTAGTACCTTCCAGAAAGTCTTTGGAGTCATTGCATCATTTATTCACTCTGTGCTCTGAAACATTTTTAGAGGTCTGTCCTGTTCCTGATTGTCAGGTCTGTGATTTTAATTTTTCTGCTCTGCAATTGATATCCTATTTCGAGATCGAAAGGAACTTGCGCTACCACATGTGCTCCTGTGCCGTGAACGCATGTTACAATGTTTCGGCACACCTTTGCTTCAGGAATTAAATGAGAATTGGTTCTTATCATTTCGGCCTGTGTCGCTTCATTGCGTGCAGCCCATATTCCACCCTCTGCTGTGCACTTTCGAGTGTGCCTTGGACTTGTGTCTAGGAACGCAATCGGTTCAGCTTCTGAACATGAACATACTGGTGGACCCCTTACAGGCCCATTTGTATCACTGTCCTTTGCGTATACCATTGCTCCTGAACGCGCCCTACAAGCCTTCCGGTGATGCTTCTGCTCCTGGTGAATTGGATTTTGTCTCTGTTCCTGCGGAACTTCCACTAGCTCTGGTTACTTCTTCAGAGGCTGCTGTGGGGATTGGTTGAGTCACACTTGCTCCATCAACCTGCCCCGAGATGTGCCTTCGGGTTCATCGTCTGCGGTTGCTGGGAACAGAAATGTTTTGTCTACCACTCGGAACACATAAACAATTGGCTATTCTATTTGGTGGGAACATTCTGGTTCGGCCTGTTTTTGACATCCTACATTTCTTTTAAATATGTTTTTTATTCGCTTTCATATTTTTAAACAATGGATTTCTGTATGCTTTGGTTTTCAAACTGCATGTTTGCCTTTTTAAATACATTTTAGATTTTAGCACCTTTTATATAAACACATGCTATAGCATTGGTATGGATAGCTTTCTTATTATTAGATAGCTTTAGTCGACTTGTGTCCGAGGAGTGGGTGTCACGTGGCTAGGTTAGGCCCACAAAGAAACACTGCCATTTTACATGTACGCATTTCTAAAGTTGCCTTCTTTTCCACACAATGACTTTTGACACATGTGCTAGTGTGACAGTGCAGGATTAGTTTCTCTAAAATCACATTGCTTACAATTCCACTTTGTAAGTACACTATCCCGACACCTTGAACATTCAGGCCTGAACACACATTGTACAAATGTTGGTTGTTTATTATTCATCCATGAGGCGACAGGGCTGTCACAGAGACAATAAACAATGTCAGCCCGGAAGCATGAACACTGTTGTTATAAATACACACGTATTTCTGTTCTCAAATTAGAGAAGCCCTCAGCTTTCATTGTGAGGTCGTCCCCATGTTCTCACATGTTCTAGGATTTACACACCAGCCCAGAAGCTGACTATCCCAGGCCAATCGAGGCGCCACAGCACTACTGTATCTTTATGGTATAGAGGGGATTCTGACCAAGAGGTATCCAGTCACAATCCCACAGATGGTAGCTTCACCCCTTTAGCTTCTCAGTCAAATACATACAGCAAATGTCTGAACCTGCGCTTCCTTCGGTAGTGAGAAGGATTACTATTGCAACCACACATCAACTGTAGGATTAAACTAACCTGCCTCACAACGGTCTAACGGACAAAATGCTAGGTAAATTCTGATTCACAATGATAGGAAGAGCCAACATCCGCGGATCAAAATGTGACATTGCTATGAATGCCTGGCCACAACAAGTCAGTTATACCTGCGGTAACTTTTCTGAAACCTCCTTCTTGAAGCCCAAAAGTCGGAATGATCATGAGGTCTGCATTCAAACTGAAAATCAAGATCAAGTGAGCTTTTGTCCTCCTACTCCGTGGGAGGTTTCTGTCCTCTGGCCTTAGGACACCTGCGTTATTGTTTGACAGGTGCACTGCCCCAGTCAAGCTCTCTAACTACAAGTGTTCCTGGAGCAGGTCGCTCTCAGTGGGAGCCAGAAGCGAGAGCTCCATGGGGCTCGCCACCCTACCTCACTCGATAAGTGAAAAAACAATAAAAGCCAAAGTGTCTCCCACTTATCCTACACCTGTCATGTCTCTTCACAGTGCCAAACTAGAGTCAAGGGTTAAAATATCTTCCTTCCCTGCCAATTTTTCCAAGCCCATTACCTTGGCTTTTGTTTTGCTAGATAGTAGGGAGAGAGTGTGGGAATGTTGTTCATCTATTATATGTGTCACTAATTAGATGACAAGGCATTTGGCTATTCTTGTACCACAGTGTATTGGCTTATTCTGGGTTAATATTGCTGCCCACCACCGTCAAATCACTCTTGCTTCCAACAACACAAAAGATTGTCCTGTGGTGCAACTACAGTTACAGAAACATGAATCACATATCATAAAGACACAGTTCGTCCCCCAGTACTTCTCTAGCACTTAGTATTGCCTTTTTCTTACCACAATTCTGAATCTTCTGATTACAAATGTCCTATGCAAAGTAATGACATTTGCAGACCTAGGTCAGTTAAAGCAGCATCGCTAGATTGAGGCCACATTCCACAACAATCCACAATGTAACAATTACATTTCATAGTGGGAAAGTGTATGAGAGTTTTGATTTCTTGAGATAGCTCACTATAGCAACTGACTTTGATTTTGCATACTTGTTCAAGGGAATTCTGTGAGTTTTAGCAAAGGATTGAAACTTTAGTCACCATGGCAGTATCATCTATGATGAACACTAAATCAGGTTTTCTTAGATTACCTGAACTATTCTTTGAATGAGATTCCCTATATGTTAGCCAACCATGTCTTTTAGCTCAATCAATGTGTAGCTCCAGAATCTTGTTATGTATTTTAATGCTTAAGTCCTTTATTTTAGGACCTGCACCTGAGATATGCACAATTAGTTCACATACATCTTTGCTATATATACAAGGAGCAAATGATCAATCTCTTCCTCTGGATATTGTTTCTGTAGTGTTCATAAAATTCGCTCTCAGCATAAGTACAGGTATGTGTTGATTTTACGTTAGTTTCATGTGCTTCATAATCCAAAATTCTGAGGTTGGATTACTTTCTGAGTATCTTATATCATCTCCTTAAACAGGGAGATTTTAACGCTTTTCAAATTCTTCTTTCCTCCAGTCATAAGATGCTAATAATTGCAAACAGTAGTCTATGAATCTGCTGTCTGAAAGATTTAGATTTTAAGTTTTGATAATGTTATCAGTTTTATCGTTTATTATGTTCCAGGTGTGCATGAAAAAGTGAGCAATATACAATATACAAATCTGGAGTTTCTCTGAGATACAATAGATTGTTTACTTTGTTAATTCCTACAGTTGCACATAGCTTTATTATACCTAAGCCACCATTTGATGCTATTGAGTACAGCCGATCATCATATGTGTAAACAGGTAGGTGGAGATAGTTCTTGACATAGTTCTTGACATAGTTCTTGACATATTTCCTTGTCTGGTCTAGTTCAATGAGAGTCTTTGCTTCTATGCCTGCCATTCCAGTGTAAATGACTGCGTAGGAACCGGATATTGATGTAGTATTTCAACCTTTTGTGTATGCTTGCGTAGTAGACTGTCAAGTTTTTGAGCCCAATCTGTTAGTGCTTCATTTGTTTTGCTGTTTTTAGTTTGACATGTGTGAGGTATCTCTGACTGTCATCTGGATGTATGTTATCAATGGTTTATTTTTCAAACTGCCATGTTCACCAATTGTTCACCAGTAGTTTGTCTTTGTGATCACATATTTAAACCTTGTCTTTTTGACATTTAGTTTTAGACCTCATTTTGCAGAATTGTTCAACGATATTCAAGTTAGTACTCATGTCTTCCCATGTATTACTAAGTACTGCTATGTCATATGCAAAGACTAAAGCAGTGATTTGTTCAATAACTCCATCTGAGCCAAATGTAAAGCCCTTGCCGTTTTTCTGAGGATCCATGGCAATACTTAACCACAGTGGGGATAGTGTTTCACCTTGTTTGACCCCAGACTTCATTATTATTTCTTGCATATATTCATTGATTTTCCTTGAAATATGTAGATAAATCTATGCATAAGTCTCCTATTAGAAATCAGATATAAAACAAACCTCTTTGTCTTTTGTAACTCCGTATGATGTGGTAGTGACTGACAGTCAAATGCTTTTGAAATGTCTATGAACACCACTGAAATGGAGTGTTTATTCTTGCGTTGCCCTTATGACATTCTGTAGGAGTGTCAGGTTTTCCAGATATCCTCTCACTTTCATGAAGCCTTTCCATCTTTTATTCAAGTCTACAAAAGTAGCGAGTCATTTGGTCAGGAATTTTTATAGTAACTTCCTGAAATCTGTACCAGATGTAATCCTCTCCTATTCATTATTTTTTTCAGCTCATTTACAGGTGCATTCTTGGAAATTAATATTGATCAGTTCTATTGAATACATTTTGGGACTCTTATAATTTCTAACCATGTTGATGATATTCTGGGCAGCAAACCTGGTTCTTTCTTGTGAACATTGTACAGATCATTTAAGCACACATTGTCAGATCCCACTGTTTTGTTTAAGTTGGCTTTCTCAAATGCATGTGCATTTCTTTACACAGATGCTTGTAGTCCGATTGTTCAGGTTTCAGTCAACTTAGATGAATTTCAGGTTGTTCTTGCTTTCTTGCTTTCTTTTTCAATAATGTGTTAATATTGATAAAGATCATCAGCCCCAATCAGGCAAGTGGCATCTTCTGCCCCATCAATGAGCCCCATTCAGCGAGTGCCTTCTTTGTTCCTGCGCCGGATGCCAAAATGGCACCCACAATCGATCGTCGGCAGGGATCAAAGCTACATCCAAGGGAGACCCCCTGCCCCCTTCTTTAGCGCAAAGGCAGCAAAATTTGTTTTGATACTACAACTACTGCCCTGTCCTTCTGAGACGACCTTGATTAGCGATATACATAATGCGAGTAAGACTCTAGAGTCGCAACGCCTGTCCTGCTAATGGCGGCTGTTTTTCCCTCTGGCGGTTATCACTCGACATCACGCGCTCCCCCTAAAGACATGCGGACCCTGGCTCTGTTCTTCTTGCTGATCCTCTGCTTAGTTTGCACCCCCTTTCATCCGGATTATAGAAAATTGTGGGGATCCTCTGAATTCGTACATCAAGGACTCATCCCCCACTGCCTGACCTCAAGATGGCCGCCTCAGTCATTGACTCTGTGAACTCTCCATCGACAGCTGAGACCCAGCCATTTTGACTGATGCCCAGTGGAGCTACCTCACGAGCTAACGGGGAGATGGGCTATGGATTCCCTCCTTGGCCATCACCTACCCAGCCGGTCCTTGGGCAAACTCTCCTGCGTCTCTCCTGACCTTATCTCCCTCCTCCCCCTTCACCCTACCGCTCTACTATTCTCTTCTTTCCAGCTGTCGACCCCTGCACTCACCCGTCCTTGCTCATAGTTCCCACCATGTTTATCCACTGGACTTTCTTATGTGAACTTTCCCTCGCCAGTTGAGACCTAGCTATTTGACTGATGCCCGATGGAGCTACCTTGTTTAGCTAAAGGGGAGACGGGCTGTGGATTCCCTCCTCGGACGTCACCTACCCAGTCGGTCTTTGGGCAGACTTCCCTTCATCTCTCCTGCCGTCTTTTCCCTCATCCTCCCCCTTCACACTTCCCCTTCCCCCTCCTCCATACTTCTCTCACCTTTCTTTCCTCTTTCAATGTGTTGCTTATTTTTGACGTAATGTGTAATTATTATCATTTTCTGTAACGTGTAACCGAATGTAAAGCGCTCTGATACCTATGGGTCCAGCCAGCGCTATATAAAACTCATTAAATAAATAAATAAATAAATAAATGATGATTCCGGCAATTCTCTTTTTATCGTTATTGAACATTGCCTAATATTCTTTAAAGCTGCCCTTTGACTTTGAATATCTTTTTTATGATTTCGATTTGGCTTTCCATTTTTCTTATCTTTCTTAGGTACATTACTTTGAAACCTGTTCTTGTCATGAACAGTGCTTAGGCTCAGCACCATTTTCATGCTAAGCACCATTTTCATTAGGTTTTTCACTTTAATTTTGGTTGCTGGTTTTGGATGGATATTGCTGTTTTTTCCACTGATATAAATCACAATGTCTTCCATCAAGTTCATATCAGCTTTGTTAACCACTTGAGTGCTCATGACGGCTCCCGGCCGTCATGAGTCACAGTAGGCGTGTGCTCATGACGGCCGGGAGCCGTCCGAAAGTTGCCGCTCCGCCCACGCGGTATTAATTCCCCACCTGTGCGGGGAAATTAATCAGTGGGCGGAGTTCGGACGGCTCCCGGCCGTCATGAGCACACGCCCACCGTGATTTATGACGGCCGGGAGCCGTCCTGAGTACGGGAGCGCCACGCCCAACCCTGCCCCCTCTCGCACCGCAGCGGAATTTGCCCCGCGGCAAAGGGGTTAAGTTGCGGAGTTTTGGAATATTTTTTGCACTTCCTATAATCTGTGATCCAAATCTTGAAAGTTAATGATTTTTGGTGCTCTTTTTCTGTTTATAAGGTCTTTATGCCTTTCTTTTATTGTCCCTCTGATATTTCTGGTTTGTCATTAGTGTTGCTTTCAATATTGTTGGATTCTTTATGCATATCAATTTCAAGTTGTTTGCTTTTATCTCTTATATCCCGTCTTTTTACTGCTATCTGTTTGCGGTTTTTATTATCGAAGTGCAGAACCATAAGTACATTTATGTTCTTTTTGTTTTCATTTACTTTTCCAATTCAGCTGGCAGCAATATTTTGTCTTTTGACCACAGTTGTGAAGATTTGCTACTGGCTAGAGCCGAGAGTGCGGCATCATTTTGTGCTTTTGGGTGTGCATGTCTTGCACACTGCAGTACCTCAATTTGTGTTGCAAATCTTAATCACAAAAGCTACATAGGAATTGTAGCTCTCCTTTTGTTTTTCTACCTTTCCTTTTGTCATTGTGACATGCAATGTTATGAAACTCAGCTGTGTCACATTTTAGCAATACTTTTTTATGTAGAATCCCTTGTACTTGTTGGAGACGTGTTTTTAAGCTCTTTGAAGGATCCTATTATCTCTCTGCAAAGATTGCAATTGCATTTTTTGTTGGGATATTTCCAACACATGACTTCCTCGATGAAGTCACTTTTCTTGTCATTGGGCTTGTCAGTGACCTCATAAACGTCTGCCAGTTTTTCAAGTATAGTGCGTCTGTTACACTTTCCACTCATGAAGCGCCATATCCGATGCTATCATTGAGGTCAATAGTTTCCTCATTATTGTTTAGTACAGAGGGTGAACATGACAACACAGTGTAATTGAATTTGATGTTCTTCATTGTGTTATTGGAGCTAGGGGTAAAGTACACAAAATTGGTAGGCCGGTTAATGATTTGTGGAAAAGGCAGCACCTACTTTCACCATCTTGACATGGTTTTTGTTATCCAGGAACTACCCCATCAGGAGTTGGGATGGTTAGATTCTTGCTATCATGGTCACAACTAGATAGATACCACAGACTTCCCCCTAAAAAGATTAGGAATATTACCAGTGGGACGACTGAGAAGAGGTTAAGAGAGTCATAGTTACTCCTGCTGTTTACCCATGCATCATTGAATGTCTTCGCTTTGACATTCAGAGCACTGGGCAGAAGTCACATTGTGTCAGCAGTTGGATTTCCCTTGTATGCACCAGGTCTAAGTCCTCTGCTAGGCGCCAACAGAGGCAGGACGCTGGCCTCGTGCCCCAGGGAGGGCCACAGGGAGAGGTAACCATGGTAGCTGAGCCGATACACATCTCTCCCGGATTTTCAAGGACCAGCGAGAGCTCATAAGATGCCATTGGAACAGCAACTCTTTCGAAGGCGTGAGCCCCTCTCTTGGGACAAACCCATTCCGGGGCACCCAGCCCTTCACAAAAAAAGTGAAAGTCTCATTGGGTCCCCCCCACCTTTTTTTTTTTTTACAGATCTAGCATAATCAGACTTACCAGGTATTTCTCCACTCTACGTACGGAGTTACCAGTTGTGGATTTATTGGATGCACAAATATTGTTAGAAGGAAAACCGGAAACTCATCATTTCTGACATCACATAACAGAAAGAAGTACATTATGATGACTTTCTGTATCCAATTCAGAACAGTAAAGGTGCATGTGAGAAGTGCCCCTCAAGGGACAAGCACATTTCACTTTGGCAGCCATTTTGTGCCAGTGTAACTACTTATTGCATCACAACAGTAATCCATTGCCATCTTCTTTGTTGGTAACCTTTACCGCAGAGTAAAGAACAATTTTCTTTTGTCATGGCTGCTGCCTTCTAAGGAAACCAACATTTCCAGAAAGGGAGTTGATTGTTTTGGAAGACAAAGTTGTAAAAGAGGAGCCAAGACTCATAGGCCATCTAATGGTGAAAACTGCTCCTAATGTGCACACCAGGATTTGACAGCAAATAACGAATAACGTTAATGCTGTTTCCACTCAGCTTGGATCAGTGGATGATTGTAAAATAAGGTTTAGGCCCAGATTTACTATGATTGATTGGCACTAGGCAGCACACTATGCATTAGCATATGGAGAGAGCAGAAATGCTCCATATCTTATTAGCGTTTTGGAGCATGTCTGCTTTTTCCCTTTCACACAATGCAGCACAACAAGTTCCTTTGCTGCGCTGCATTGCATGAACAAATAGTAAATGTGCCCCTGAATGACTTGAAAAGAAGAGTTTATGATGTGCTTATCAAGCACTGGAAGAAAATTCTTACAAGATGTGGGGCCCACTAACTGAATTGAAACTTGAGCTATGGGAGGAAAATCGCACACTATTATTTACATGAGCAGCATTTTGGGCATCAAAGTTCATGTTGAAGATGGAGAAACAGCTGGAACTGTAAGTGCAATTTTAATCAAATAATCATGTGCAAAAACAAATGTAATGATAGTGTGTGTTTTAAATATCTTTACAGTTTTAACATTTTCATTTTGTTACTACGAATGCCACTAATTTCAAGTTTTCTTTTAACAATGTACTTCCCTGGGCATGAAGGCAGGCTAGCTGAAAGAAGATGCAATGTAAAGGTTTATCAATGTAAAAGGTCATTTAATGTAACACTGAGACATCACTACCTAAAAGCATTAATGTGAAAGGCCATTTAATGTAACACTGAGACATTGCTACTTAAAATGTGAATTATATATAACAGGTTATTGAGACATGAAAGCCATATGCATATGTGAGGAAAACAATGTGTACATACAAATATCAAACGTTCAATTATATACTAAGTTCTCTCAATATAATGAATGTCTCACTTATCAATTGATTTGTGCATGTTTTCATGACTTTTAAGGTGACAATGTTTATGAAGTTTCTGATGAGAAAGACGTTACTTCAACAAGCCATCAACATCCTTGGAGAAAAGGTACAAGAAGCACAAGATGACATGAAGGTAGCACTCAGCTGACATCTGCAGGACCATCAGCGCCTAAAAATTGTGTGAAGAGGTACTGTTGTTTCAGGTGTTATTTCACCACCCACTATCTCTCCTACCTCCCCCACATGCGCCATAATGTGTACGGGCATAATGACAACATCTGTCACACAATTGGAAGAATATCTCACATTGCCTCCATGTCTCTGAGTGCAGAAACCTCAGGGGCTGCAGATTATTTTTTCCACATAACAACAACTGAACCTGATGTATTGTTTAGAGACACACTTGAAAGTGAGCGTCAAGCTGCACATGGAAAGTCAGCTGAAATTCTGAAAAGATTAAGTGAAATAATAGTTGATCCTACTTTTCGGAATTATATTTGGTGATACCTTGCCATGAACATTGTCTGCCCTAACACACAGGTTGCATAACATGCGGTCTGGTGATGATCAAGTGCTCACAATCACTGAGGCAAATTCATAGCCCCTGAGTGAAATCAGTGTTACATTGAGGGACATGTTGAGTTTATAGTGGCAAGAATCATGATCAACAATGTGACATAAAATTCAGCAATGGAGGGATTGGAGAGCAACTCAAAGACCAAGGGCCATGTCCTTTGGAAATGACTGTAGAAGAGTTTGAAGAAGAATGACTCAATCTACTACAAGCCTTTGTAATCAGCTGGCAGAAGGTCAGATGTCTCTACTTCAGGAAATGAATCATATATTAGAGGAGCCTGAGTGGCAAAGAATGTAAGTCAAACCACTATTTTGCTTAGGGATAGTAGAGCACCAAACCATTACCCAACAACATCTACTTCTTCACAACCTCTCTCGTCTCAGCAGGTATCCCCGTTCACACCACAGAGAACATCCACCTATACTACTGACATATAATGCATTGTACAGTTAACTGTGTTTCACATTCTTGAATATTCCTTTCTTTACTAAAATGTTTATTTGTTGCAGGGTAATTGAAGGTTGACACTTGGTTAACATTATTACCATGTATGAAAAATATTACAAAAACATAGTTTGAAAAATGAAAAAATATTTTACTTTTTTTCTTATACTATCTGAAAAAATTAAAATATTCTTACAGGTATATTACTTTATTGTCATTACATAATTAACTAGCACAGATCTTAAAAAAATTGAAACTCATCTTTATAAATTATACAAAAAAAGAGAACAAGACATTCAAAAATAATGTTCAATGAGTTTATTTCTGATGGCTGCACCATGTCCATCACAATTTCAATTGGGGTAAATAAGAATTATTCATTGTCTGTAGTCTTGGTGTATAGACACCCTGATCCCGATAAGAATTTTTGGAAAGCATTCATGGAGATTATTTCACTGCTGGTTCTCAATCTAGCTAATTTTATCATAGTAGGTGATCTTAACTTACACCTAGTAAATTAGGCTGCAGCTTCTAATTTAATTTCCTTTAAGACTTAGAAGAGATTGAGCCTATGCAATTCATTAAGACTTCCACTCATTAAGCGGGTCATTTGCGGGATCTCATATTCTCTAATCGGTGTTGGTCTCGGTTCCAGTTACCTTGCCTGATCATTACGCAGTTTCAACCAATTTTGGATGTGCAAACATCACCCCGGCAGATAGGGGGAAGAATTATTAAAGGTAGACAATGGTATAAACTAGTTGCTAGTAATTTTTGCCGATTACTACAAGACATGGTCCGAAAGGGCATTTCTAATCTCAATGAGGCAATATCTAACACTACGTCTTGGATAAGTTCGGTGCTTAATGCACTGATTCTGGTAAGAGAGATTAAGCAGAAGAAGAAACCACAGGCATCCTAGTTCACAGAACAGATAACGGCTCAGAAAAAGATCTGTAAGTTGTTAGAGTGTACCTGGAGGAAACATTACGACACAGAAGATAAAAAGATCTGTGGTGCTGCTATTAAAATGCATCATAAAATGATAAAAGAAGCTATTGCCATTTTTTATATGACTAAAATGGAAGAAAGTCAAAATACTGCCAAATAAATATTTGGGATTGTGCAGGAGTTAATAAAACCAGGCATCAATGTTTTTGTGAAGGATGCTTCAGTTGAGGAAGGTAATGTGCTTAGTTCAGACTAAGTGATATTTCTTTACTGTGTCGCATAAAAGTTGTGATGCCAAATGGAACATATGGTTTTAAATTAACAATTTGTTAAAACAAAGATAGTCAGGACTGGTTGGCTAAATGTGAGATTTGTCCTAGTGGTGCTCCATAACCGATGGCATGGATTGACTATCACTGAGTATTAGCAATGTGTGTCAAGATTGGCATCATGCCATTAAGAGGGCTGTGTTAAAATAAAGTTAATAGGTCACCTAGGAATTAACAGTTGAGCATAATTACAGGAGTTACTTGAATTAATTGTTGGGACGGAAAGTCCTCTGCATGGTAAGAGACATGTACCCCTGCACTGAGTGTGCAACTGTACTGTTGTCATGTGTCTGGATCCCTTATGCTGTTTTTTTGTCATAGGCAAACAGGGATCAACAATTGTGCGACATGGTATAGGCCTGTTTCACAAATTGTAGTCTTGGTGGAGTGGGAGGGGCACCCAAAGCACCAACCTCAGAGTGGTGGAAGCTTGCCGCCTTTACCAGGAGTTAAGAAGCATGAGCGCAGTGGTGGCAGCATACAGTGTAGTGATCAGCAGTAGTGAACAGGACCTTTTTAGGGGAGTGAGCTTCACTCACATTTTTAAAAGTTCCGCTGCTGTGTGCTTAACTCACCTTGGCCTACATCAGGTAGATGTGGAATGCTGCGCAGCGCAGGAGTAGTGATTCTGTATTGGATATATGTGTAGGAAAGGTACAGTACAGTGATAGAGCAGTACTGTTAGTGCATGTAATGGGTGTATGTATGCCTGTGAGGAATACATTACATGGGAGAGATAGTGCTGTGTAGTGCTTTCACAGGGACAATATGTGCTGGGTATATGTGTGCTTTGGTAAAGCAAAATATACGAAGGGTGAAGTGTTGTGCAGTGAGTACATGGTGAGTGTGTGTGCTGGCAGTGTGTGTGTTTGTAAATAGTACATCCTGGTTAAATATAGAAAAGATTCAGTGCTAAACTGCACGCAGACTGAGGGTGTGTGCTGAATGTTTACATGTAATAGTACAATGAATGGAGGTACAGTGCTGGACAGTAAGTGTGTTGTTACAGTACACTGAGTAAGTGTGCCTGCAATGGTAAATTACATGTAGGACCCTGGGTTCCATTTTGGTAAGTCCAGGACTGCCTGGTGAGGACATGAGGAGGAGAGGAACCCCCCAGACAGATTTGTTTATTGCTGCATTCCTTTAGGTAGGGTGGGACTCACACTGAAAGCGAAAAGGAAGAAAGTCCCTTTACACTTCAAAGAAATGCTCTTTGATTCAGTGATAGAGCACAAGGAAGGGGCCTGGACACATCACAGGAAAGGAGATGGGGCTGATGAGGGAATCATAAAGAGTAAGGATGGGTGCCTGCCATTAACCTTTTAATGCGCATATCACTGTGGCTGACATCCAGGTATAAACTCTGGTCACTCCCTTGAATTGTGTTGTGAGACAATCAGCTTCAGAGTCTTGCCTGCTGTGACAGACTGTCCTTCATGAGGAAAGAAAACAAAAGAGAAGTGTCTCCTTCAAAAGAAGTGGAACCCCAATATAAAACTTTAAAGACTGACTCTATATTACATTTTGGTGTCTGGAAACAGACTATAAGAAGGTGTTACAAATGGGATTTCTGGTTGGCTGAGGTATGCACCCAAGTCAGGCAGGAACCACCACTTTAATCAGGGTAAGCTAGATACACAAAGAGGCAATCTGTGCTCACCCTCTAGTAGCTTGGCACAGAGTACTCAGGCTTATCTACAAAGGCAATGTGTAAAGTATTTGTGACACACACACACACACACACACACACACACACACACACACACACACACACACACACACACACACACACACACACACACACACACACACACACACACACACACACACACACACACACACACACACACACACACACACACACACACACACCACACACACACACACACACACACACACACACACACACACACACACACACACACACACACACACACACACACACACACACACACACACACACACACACACACACACACACACACACACACACACACACACACACACACACACACACACACCAAAAGGATTGATGGCAGGCCGACTACAGAACCTAGACAGCCTACTGCGTCATTGTGTGCAAACGGGGGCCCGCGTCATTGTTGAGCTCTGTTGAAGTGAATGCAATGCATCATTGTTGAGTCGCGCAGGCTGTGGAACCGCTGTCGTCAAGCAGCCTCTGTGTTGGACTCGCTGCTAATGTGCTGCAGCACTAGAGACAATTTTCACTAAAAGCTGAAGAGTCAAAGGGGACTCTTGAGTATGGTCTAATAGTGAGCATTTCCTGGGTTTGGCCACCAGTGAATGGGGACTAACTCGGAACACGTTACACGAAGGAGGGTGGGACAGGGATTTGCCTGGCAACTACTGGAGCCCCGACCTCAAGGGGATTGTGTTGTTGCTTCTGAATGTCGTATTTCTTTGCATGTGAGGAGTTAAAAATAAAATATTACTTTTCTTCTAAAGGTAAGTATTTGACTGGACATTGAATTATTGTTCCTACTGTTTGCACTTTACGTTATGAGTCGAGCTGAACCCAGAGCTCTAATTTTGACACTAGAAAACACGGATCCTGAATTCCCAACATACATAGTGTATGATTCATAATATTGGGTCTAGTCTTTTAATGAGCACTTATATTATTGGCGCCTGAATGGATTCACAGACTCAAAAGGGAATGCTATCAAGCATAAAATTGTTTTGGGGAAAGGTGGCACATCTAAAAGAATGTTTGACACAGACTCATGAAATTTATACATTGAGTCACCAGCGTGTTGGGATACATGTTGCTGGGAATTCACTGGCTGATGATTTCTCAAAGGCAGCAGTTTAGACCGCTATTGTAGCTGCAATTACTTGTTCCCATATAAGAGTGAATGGAGACATCATGGTAGCTGTCACCGCTTCACTCTGTGGCACTCCATTACTTAAAAAATTTCCAGCAAAATACTCCTACCTTTCAGTGTGCAAAACATACCTTTTGCTCGTATTCCCAGAGTGGGGGATCGAGTGATACTAAATTAAGACCACAGGCTAGAATTAATATTAGCTGCTCATGAGGAGTTAGCTTCATCCCATGCAGGTGTATCAGCTACAGTTTCACTGCAACAGCAATGCTATTGGTGGAACGATCTCTACAAAAAGACAATGCAATATATTCTTAGCTGTGACATTTGTCAACAAATAAAAGCTTCCACCACAGTACTACCATCGCAGACAACTCTCTTAGTCTCAAACAAACCATTGGCTTGTGTATACTTCGACCACTTAGGACCTCTAAACTTAGATGGTTCCTTTAAATACATTCTATTAGCAGTAGATTCATGTTATAGATTCCTATGTTTGTGGCCACAGTGATTGGCTGATGCTCAAATTGTTATAAAAGATCTGTAAGTATTTATAGGGATATATGCAGTAGCTGGATTCCACTCAGACCAGGGTCAAGTGTTTACCTCTAGGGCTTACTGGGATACTATGGGCACCCTGGGTGTGGCTGTGCATTATTCCTCCCCCTATCAACCTGAGGGAAATTTAAAAAACTGTGACTTAAAACAGTCTTTAACAGCAAGAGTATTAGGTTCAGGTCGTAGTTGGTATCTGTATCTGTATGGAGTCCAGAGAGCTTTAAATAATCTGCCTAGAAGATCCATGGGCAGCTGGACTTCCTATGAAGCCCTGTGCGGCATCCAGATGTGCATTTCAGATCTTGATGATCTTAGTAAAGTGGTGCCATATGTGCCTTTTGACATCAATGATCATTTCACTGTGTTACAGGAGCTCCAAGACTTTCGAGATGACCGCTCAAATGAACAATTAAAACGTTCAACCACTTTAGAAGTGAAGGTGCAACCAGCAACTCCTCGCTAGATTCTAAAGATTGGGGATCTAGTCCAAGAGAAGATTGTCGATAAGAAGGATAGGCCCATCATACAGAGCACTGGTGCCAGTACTGGCAGTTGAAGGTACCAAAACAGTACTTTTACCACTCCTTGCTGGTTGCAAAAACAAAAGAAGTATTTCTATAGACCTCATCAAACCACACCATGTGGTCAGTCCTATACAGTAGGCCACTAGGGCTCCTGGATAGTTACCTGTCTCCTTTCACTACCATATAGTATACAACTCTACAAGTATTAAATAATATAGAAATTACTACTTTCTGTTACTACTGCTAACACCATACACTCACCATATGTGAACTCCCAGTCTTCGACTACCATTCCTAACAACGAAGCTGTTTGGTATGATCCACCTTTGGAGGTGTCTACCAGTTCTACATTGCCCTGTGAGGTCCCTGTTTTTGCACAGACTGTCTCTGGCTATTTTGGCGACAATTTCTTTGGATTCATCAGACACACCATTGCATAGGATTTGTGCATTTATTTTTTTAGCTAAAACAGACTTACATGATTCCACTTTGGATTTATAATTTGATTGCCATTTCACTACTTTTCCTTTTTGTTTGGATTGGATTTGTAACAGTTTTCTTTTTGCTCCTGAATGGACAATATCTCCCTGAACGCTCTTCTGTCAAACTGGTAGCCAAGATATTGAAGCCTCATTCTTCATCACATAAAGTGAAAAGAGACTTGTCCCTTGTGAACATTTCTGCATTCCCCGTCCTGGATGGCATTGTTTGGGATAAGGTCCCATTTGATATTTTTGGTCCCACAGAAACTTTACAGAAACCTTTTGTATTTAAAGTATCAATGAGTGACGTGATTACTCCTGGCAGTTTGTCTGCTGATTGGGAAGTTAACAACGTGAATTCTATGCTTTCTCAGCTAGAATATTACACTGTATTTAATGCTGATGATATGTATGATACATCCGTGAATTATCGTGAAATGTTCTGTTATCATCAATATGCACACAATTATTTACACAAAGCTTGCACTCCACGTGCAGTTTTTTATTACACACAATGGGAACATTGCCCAACACCACCAGTGGGTAGCTCAAAAACATACCTGCAGAAGTTTGCATATTTGTCTGGCAACAAACCTGTAGACCCAGTGTCTTATTATTTTAAACTGTCCCCTTCCCCAGCAATGAACAATATGCAGACCAAAATGAAATTGGTTTCTTTGGCTTCCTTTATTTCCCAACTGTTCATACACGGTTATGAATTTTGGAAAGACAACATTGAGTTGAAATCAATCAATCAATAAACTTAATTTGGTCTTTGAAATAAAAAACATAAAAGTAAAGCAAGCCATGACACACACTTCAAAGTCATCCTCGATATCAACAATTTAAAAATACAATGAATAACTATACAGTTAAAAAGGTCCTTCAAAATTAAAAAGGTGACAAATGTCCTGTACTCCGAGGGCTTTAATCACAACTGTTTCTCAACTTAACAGCAACTTTAAAAAAGCTAAGAATGTTAAAAATAATATCTCCCGAAAGCATTTGCAAGTATATGAGTGCGGGGCGAACCTGAGTAAAATTAGCCTATGGGGAGAATATAATGTTTCCTGGGTGCTTTATAAAAGCTACAAAACATCATAAAATGTAGCGTGTCCTGCAGAGACTTACTGTTGCTGCTGCAGGACATAAGGTTAACCCCTCTATTACCTCCCCCCGGGTAGGCTAACAAGAATAATGACAAAAAAAACATGAGTTACACAATGTTAAGGACTGAGCATTTGAAGAAATATTGCCCTTCACAGTAGCTGAGACACTATCTGCTGTATGGTTAATTAACGGATTTATCTCACTGCCAATTACTATGTTTCATTTCATGTCTTGTTTGAAACATTTACAAGTGGGAATATATGAGGAGTTAGTGGAGAGATTTGTGCACAAGACATGGGTCCTGCCTTTCGATTACAGGTGTTGGAATGGAGAAACTGAAGTTTTTCACAGTGGAAACGAATGTGAAACTTTGTCCATTCTCTCATTCGTAAAGAGGTCACACTTCACGGCGCATTCAACGCGTCTATGGCCAGCTTAGCGTGTTATCTGAAAGATGCCCCAACTAGCTTGATTTGGACGTTATTAAGATTGCTTTCAAATGTAGGTTATTTGGTTCTGAACAACCAAGGTTGTTGTGGGATGAAACCCGGAGTACCATACGTAGTGATGGTTTCCAGGGTTGTGACTTGCTGTAATAATGTGTTATTTCCACCTGCACGTATAGTCAGAGAAGTGACAGTATGGCCGTCAATACCAATTTTTCACGTGAACTTTGATAAGTTAAGTAGAATGGAAAGCCTTATTGTTTCAGAAGGAGGTGTAGTTAACATCTGGTAGAGAGACTTTTGAGCTCCAAGGAGCAAGGTCTTCCTCTAAAATACAATCGCTACTCCATATTCCAAACTAAATTTGGAGTTATTCCATTGTTTATACACTCCCTGGTTTCCAGCATTTTTGGAGGCATACCGCTAGTGTTATTACTGATTGTTCTTATTATTCCAAAATTTGTAATGCGCACCACTACCCCCAAGGGGTTTCCCAGCACCAGGCGAGGGTAGTGAGAAAAAGAAGGAAAACTCAGAAAGCTTGATTAAAACAGCCAGGTCTTTAAACCCTTGCGGAATGCGAGAAGAGAGGTCTCATCTCTCAGAGAAGCAGGCAGGGAATTCCACAAAATCGGCCCAAGGTAGGAGAAAGACTGGCCTTTCATATTGGCCAGTCTGATTTTCTGAACCACAAACCGGATCTGTCGAGCAGAACGCAAAGGGCAAGAGGGATGATATAGCTGGACAAAATCCTTCAAATATTTAGGGGCCGAACCTGCTTTGATCTTGAACATATAACACAGTGCTTTGAACTTAACCCGATTTGACACCGTCAACCAGTATAAGTCACTTAGGGGCATATTCACAAGGAGCCATCGCCAAATTAACGGCACTTTATCGCAGCTAAAGTCGTGATAAATTTACCCCCCCATTCACAAGCCGGTGTTAACAGCCCACAGCACCAGTTTACCCGCGATAGCAGCCACAAAAAACATCGCCACAGAGGACCCTCGCAAATATCGCTAATGAGATGCAGAGTAGGCGTTCCCGTGACAAAAGCCGAGACAACAGCACACCTCAACATTCACAACGACCAGCCACATCCGCGATAAAAACACAAAACAGGCGATAAGGCGCATTAGCACCAGGAAATCTACACCTGCTCTGACCTGGTGTAAAGTCGGACGGCAGCCAGCACCACAAAAAGGAGCACAGCCCAGGGCCACATCGGAAGGGCAACAGATGACATGGAGCCACCCATCATGGGGCCCGGACACCCAAGAGGGCCACAACACCCACCGCCACCACCCCCAGGACCACCCCTCCCTGGCACTCCCCCCGACCTAAACATGTACAGAATATTCCGCTTGAAGCCGCACAATCACAACTGGTGACATGCATGTGTCGTCACAGAAATGAGCAGCACACATCCACTTCTGAAGCAACAAATGAAACTTTATTAAAATGAACAACGAAATAAAATGAAGACACATGGCCGCTCCCCTCGGGACAATACGTAGGTCACAGCCTGTAAGACAAAAAACATGATGAGAAGGTGTGTCCTGCGCACATCAGAGGACAGAGAGAGCGAAGGACAGAGAGAGGAAGAGAGGGAGGGAGAGAGAGAGGAAGAGAGAGAGAGAGAGAGAGAGAGAAGAGGAGAGAGAGGGAGAGAGAGAAGAGAAGAGGAGAGAGAGAGGAAGAGAGGGAGAGAGAGAGAGAGAACGTGCCACCCCTGCACACCCAGGCCACACTGCTCACCTGCTGCCACCGGTGTGTCCCCAACCACGTGCCGGTATGCATAGCAGGACACCAGGTCACACATCTGAGTCAGAGCCATCAGCTGAAACAGAGCCCAGATACATGACTGGCACAGTACACACACTTGCATAAGACAACATCGCCTGCCCGCCCACGCACACCCAGGCAGAGGCACCCCAACCCCTCCCGCCGCCCATCGGAGCATGCCCGCCCATGCACACCCAGGCCTAAATGCTCACCTTCCGCCACCGGCGCATAGACAGGAGGTCCCACCACGTGCCGCTGCAAGCCACAAGCCCGGGGCCTGCAGTCATGGCACCCTCCACATCATGCAGCCCCGCTCCGCAGGCCACCAGGTCTCACGTTTGGTGCTGGGTCTTGATTACTCCATGGCAGAGGACATACCAGTGCACCCGGCACCATCGCAGGCTGCACACCCGCTCAGCCCAATGGGTGCCACCAACTCTGGGATCCCGGAAGCGACGCCACGTGGTGGTAGGCCCGCACTGCCCGCTGGCTCTGGCCTACACTGCGGTCCAGCAGGGCACACAAAACCTGAGCTGTCTGGACCGCCGGGACGGGGCATCATCGCAGGCTGCACACCCGCTCAGCAGCTCAAGGTGCCGCTGACTCAGTGCACCCAAAGTCACCGTCCCATGGCGGGGTGCCTGTGCCGTCCGCAAGGCCTCTGGTGCCACTAACCCTGTGCAACCCCAGTCTGCGCCACGTGGCGGTAGGCCCGTGCCGTACTGAAGGCCTCGGATGCCACTAACCCTGTACGCAACAACTCATGGGGCCTATATGAGTGCGAACCGTGGGGCGTCCGTCATCCAGTCACCACCGGAAGAGGGGAATGTGACGTCGTTGGACCCTTATGTTGGCAGAGTCACATGGCCTGTGATGCCTGTGCCGGATGGGTGTGGTGTGTGTGAAAACCTGCCCTCAGGGAGTGGCTGTGACATGCTGACGACTAGACCAGTGACCTGCACACCACCAGCGAGTACGGCTGCGACGGGTAGCAATGAGGGCCCCCCCTCGGGCGTAAGCGGAGTGGACTGGCCTGCCGTACGCCGGACCAGCGCAGGGCTTGCAACAATGACTCGTGGGCTCTGGGCGTGGTCCAGTCCATGTCCGGACAAGTGACTGATGCGTGTGTCCCTGCTGCAGTGTTCACGGAACCCGCTACACAAGATGCAATGTCGCACCCTCTTACTGGCATCCCACAGGATGAACATCATTGACGCAAGGGAAGACACTGTCCCCATATTCATTCACACATCCATACATGAATGACGTAAGACATTACACAGCAGTGCATCACTGGATGTTTATTTGCACATTCAGTGCAGTCATGCAGCTGGAGCGGTACAGGGCAATGCTGAGCACACTACACAATATGGGCACATGGTGGGCCAGCCAGTGTCCATCCGGGGATGGCCTGTACTGCAGAAGAGGAAGGGTACAGTCCACAGTCTGTCCGCCGTGTCATTGGTCGTCAAACAGGATGTGGTAGTCCATGTCGCTGTCCGAGGTGAGTGCATCGGAGTGCATCCGGGGTCAGTGGTAGGCCTTGAGGCCATGTGCGGCACCAAGCAGAAACAGGCAAGGTGGCGGAAATGAATGCTAGTGCCTGGCCCTCCTGACCACAGTCCCATCCACGTCCTTGTCTCCGGGTGTGTGCCCTGCCCCACCTGTGGGTGTTGCAGTGCCGGCTGCGGCACTGTGTGCCACTGTCACATCAGGGGCCGGAGGAGGATTGTCGTCCGCACTGTGTGGCAGTGACGCATCAGGTGCCGGAGTGGATATGCCTGCCGCACTGGGAGGCACTGACACACCAGGGGTGGAGATGTGGATGGTGTGGGGGTAGCAGCATTCATCATCGCCACGACTTGTGGCAGCAATGCCATGACGAGGACATGCAGGGCACGGTAGATCCCAGCTACATTTCGCTGATGTGCAGCAGCGGCTGCCATCCTTTCCGCCTCCATCCGCACCATGTCCTCCATGAGCCTCCGCATGTTTGCCAGCTCACGGCTGGCATCGCTGGGGCCACTCTGAGCGGACAGGTATTCTTCCCTCCACGTCATGATTCCAGAGATGTCAGTCAGGGCTCATTGGAGACCATGGGGCGGACATAGACACCCAAGGATGGCGTCCAGTTTATTAGCCATGAGCTCGAACCCCACCCGCACCTGCTCGGCCGTCTCCCTCTGGCCCTCCAGCACATGGCGTTGGAAGGCCATTTGTTGTTCCTGGGGGTCTTGGGAGGGTGCTGGGGCTGTGGGTGCCTCCTGCTGGGTGGTTTGGTTGGTGGGTGGGGTCTCATGGATGTAGCTGGGCTGCCCTGATCCTGGAGGTGAGTTGCAGAGGTGGTCAATGAGGTCTTGGATGGTTTGGGTGTCGATGCTGGTGTTGTCCTCCTCCTCGTCATCAGTGAAGAGTGACTGTGACTGCTCTGCAGGAGGTGTTGACGATGCCCCTGCGATGTGAAGGGGAGATGGTGTATTACAATGTGTCCACATGTATGTAGCCGCATGGTACAGGTTGACATTCAGACAGCATGGCATTGTACATTGTGACAGTGTGTGGGTCTGGGCGAGGACCCAGAGTGATTGTGGGTGTGCACTGTGCCCTGCTTGCTTGTGCATGTGTGCCATTGTGGCCATCTCCCTCCGTCCCCCCAGTACCTGGTGGTCACTCACCCTGCTGCGGTTGTGTTGTGTCCTGTCGAGCAGTGTCCGGTCCCCCGACTCCTGCCACAGTCTCCACACTGATGACTGTCGACACCAGCTCCTCCATGTCATCCAGCTCCAGCTGTGGCGCTGGGCCCCCACCTCCAGTCTGCGTTGCTGCCTTCAGGTTGGCGGAGAGTTTCTCCTTGGTCTTCCGCTTGATGTCATTCCATCGCCTCTTGACCTCGTCCATTGTCCGCTTGTGCTCTCCAACGGCATTCACCTTGTCGACGATGTCCCGCCATATTCCAGTTTTGGTGCCCAATGGCACGTTGGAGGTGACGAAGAGTTGTTGATGGTGTTCCATCACCTCCGTGACTATGATCCTGTTCGCCTGCGGACTGAACTTGGTCTTCTTGTCCTTGCCCTTCCCTGTCCCCGAGGTCCCAGGCTGGTCGTCCGGGGTGCTTGTGGGGTTGCGCTGGTCCTCTGCGCCTGCTCCGGCTGCTTCCATGGTGCTTGTGTGTTGGTCAGTTTGTGTGTGGGTTTTATTTTCTGCTTTTATGGAGGTTTCTGACGCCTGCCAGATGTGTGTTGCAGGCCTGGTGCTGCTTGTTGCTGGTTTCCTCATCGCGCTTTGGCCCATCGCGTGTTTTTTGGTGTTGTGGTTTGTGTTTTTATCTCCATCGTGGTGGTTGTATCGCAGACTTTGTCCGTGGTTTCGGCAGGCTATCACATGCTTCCGCCTTGTTGTGAATTCCACGTTGACACGGGGTTATTTTCCCGTGATAGGCTGCGTTATTGAAAGTTGCGTTACGCTACTCTTGCGGTAGTTATCACACGTTCTTGTGAATATACCCCTTAGAGTCCCTGAGACAGAGGCAAACTTGGGTAAGCGATTAAGAAGCCTTGCTGCTGCATTCTGCACTATTTGCAGTCTATGGATGGTCGATTTATCAGCTCCCAGATACAGGACATTACCGTAATCTAGTCTTGAGATCACAAGAGTTGTTGGGATTTTGGTCCTATTTTTGCTGTTCCGCAATGGCTGTTCCACCTCGAGGCCAAGTGGTAATGAAACTGCCACACTTCCTCCTGTGTCATTAACGCATGATGCAGTATTTTGGAGAGTCTGCAACAAAATGACAGCTGGTCTTTGTCCTTTTGACATATATAGCTACAGTGCGTACAGCCTGTGTTCTGCTGCCTGCTGTGCACTTTCAAGTGTGCACTGGATTTATGTCTTGGGATGCAACTGGTTCAATCTATGGATATGGATCTGTAGATGTGACCGCTTAGGGTTCATCTTCAGTGTTGTCCTATGAGATTATCGTTGCTACAGGATGCTCACTACCAGCCTTTCCTGGATGCTTCGGCTCCTGGATTCTTGGATTCTGGCTCCTCCTCTGCAGGCACATTGCTGGTTGGCACACCACCAGCAGCTGCTGAGTGGGTTGGATACTACCATGTTTGTTCTTTTGAAACTTGCGATTCGGGCCACAATTGAAACATCGTCTGTGGTAGCTGGTTCCTTCATGGATCCTAATTACTCTCGGAACATGGAATACATTTCCAGAGCCTCCTCAATTTTAATTCGGCATCTTTCATTTTTTTTAAATGTATTTTTATTCATTTATAAATTGCTTGTTTTTTCATTGGCATTTTTAATGCAATTTGACTTTCATTTGCTTCATTATTAAAGTACATTATTATATTTCTTTTATCATTTTAGACTAACATATATATTAACTTTAATTTTAGGATATGCCTTTAAGTTTAGTTTGAAGTATGAGTCTCCCTCTGGCCAAGGAGTGGGTGTTGTGGGGTTCAACAGGGACCAAGCACAAAAGTGTACATTTTGACTTACATGTTTAAACTTGACATGTTTTTTAGACTTTGACTTTTTACATGCTCTGCATGTACATGATAACATACTCAGAAAGTGCTCAGCTTGCAAGCGCATTTCTTCGTAAGAATTTTATCATAACACTTGAACACACTGTCCAGAGTTGAAGAACACTGAGCACGTTGCCCTTGCATTTTGTTGTCCGGTTGGAGACAGCTCTGAATCGAAAAGACAAACAATCACATCAGCGTTGCACCTCCAACACAGTGCAAATGGAACCAGGCTTTTATTATTTAAACTGCCTCTGAGCTAAGTCCCTCAGAGGAGCACTTCTATGGATTATCCTGGAACATTTGCCCATGACTGAGAAACAGCCCGCTGACTCCAATCTCTATCCTACAAAGGACAGCGAGTTAGGTTGCTCCATGCAATCGGCAGAACCAATTCTCACTATGATCTCTAAAGTATAGGTAGTCTTAAGTAGGAGTATCAGTATGACATATATTCATATAATCACTGCACAGTTATAATGGTTGAATTGCTCATCTTTTTCACCATTCTTGTAATGCTGTTAACAATGCTTTGTTTCCTTCTGCTAATAATTGCAACTCATGTTTTTTTACATAAGAATACAATTGCTTCAAAAAATGTTTGAAATCCGAAATCAGGAATTTCTTGTGTCTCCCTTTGTGTATGCCTAAGTAATAACGAAAGAGTAGATCTGTTTCCACGATTTTCTTGGGGGGGTTAGAGTAGTTATGTTATGAGGTTGCAGACACCATCTGGTACCATGTAAGGTTAGGGGTCCAGATGGCGCACTGTGAGCAAGCCAAGAATTGGGCCAACATACTCTGAATATATGTGTGGACTCAGTTCCCATATTTTGATGTTTATGTTGTCCAGATGCACAGTCCTACTTAATTAATAGGAGCCGTACGACAGATGAGTGGTAAGACAGGAGGGAAGACAAAGACACCATTAGTGCCTTTACCAGTTGTAGGTGTTCTATTGGAGCAGGTGAGAATAGATGTTGTTGGTCCATTTGACCCCCCTCACAGTCATGCAACAAGTACATCTTGGTTGTGGTGCATCACGCCACCAGGTACCATAAAGCTGTACCTCTGAGGAGCATGACTGAAAAGGTGGAGGCAAGAGCTCTCCCAGGGAATTGTTTTAGGGTTGGATTTTCAAGTATGGCAATTTCGGACCAGGGAACTGACTCTTCTTATATGAGTGAGATGCAGGAGCAGCTGGTGTGACATACCACTTCTCCACAGCATACCACCCACAAACCAATGGTTTAGTGGAGCAGTTTCACAAAACACTGAAGAACATGATGGGGACTCTGCCACTTGTCCCAGGGCTTTGGAGCACAAATGGTGTGGGTCATACCAGGTAGCTCAGAAAGTGGCTGAGATAAACTTCTTGGTAGATGCTGGTGCCATAAGGGAACCTAAGAGGGTGTTCCATGTGAACAGGCAGACGCTTTACCAATGGAGAGACTACACAGTGAATGCCATGGCTATGGCAGAAAAAGTGGAAAAAGACAGTGAGCCTCTTCCTGACTTGCTGCCTAGTGACATGAAGGATGGCTCTGTGGGAGTGTCTCAGTTAGCCCCTGATTTAACACCTGAGCAGCTGAGGAAGTATAGAGATGTGTTTGGATGGTTTGTCAACCTCTTCCTGCTCACTTCAGGGTTGACAACTGTCTGTGTGCATGGCATAGATACAGGTGGCAGTCTGCCATTGAAGGGCAGAATATAAACAATGTCTATCCAGGTTCAGGGATGCATTAAGGCGGAAGTTACCAAGATGTTGGACCTCGCGATCATTGAGAGAGCTCTTAGTCCTAGGTCTAGTCCTGTGATTCTAGTACCAAAGCAAGTGTCTACTGACTTGTGGTTTGTGTCGACTAGCGAAACCTCAGTGAGGTAACGAAAAATGATGACCAGCCAATCCACCAAGTGGATGAGTTTGTGGATCAGTTAGGTGCTGCAAAGTACTTGAGCACCTTGGATCTGACCAGTGCATATTGGATGGATCACGTTGGCACCAAATGCTAAGGAAAAGACTGCAATGTCCACACCAGAGAAGCTGTATCAGTATAAAGTGATGCCCTTTGGGTTGAAGAATGCTCCTGCTACCTTTGAGCGCCTGATGAGCAGGGTTGGAGGAGTTCTGTGTAGCCTGAATGGATGATATTGCAGTGTTCAGCAATTCACGGAAGGACCACCTGAGGCACCTGGAACAGTTTTTGGCAAGGATGCATGAGGTGAAACTGACCATCAAGGCAACTGAGTGTCAGGTGGGGAAGTCATTTGTAGCTTACCTTGGGCAAGAGGTGGGGAACGGGAAGATTCACCTGTTGGGTGCCAAGATTCAATCTGTGATGGAGTACCTACTACCCAGACTGAAGTGAGGGCCTTTTTAGGAGTCACCGGGTATTACAGGAACCTTGTGGTGAACTATGGAGGTATAGTTGCCCCATTGAGTGCTTTGACCTCTAGGAAGCAGCACAAGATGGTAATATGGGCTGCAAAGTGCCAAAATGCATTTGAGGAACTGAAGAAGGCACTGTGCATTGCACTGGTGCTGAAAGTTCCTGACTACAGTCAGCCTTTCATGTACAGATGGAACCCTCTGACAAAGGAGCTGGAGCGGTTCTAGCTCAACTATATGACAACCGTAGGGAGCATCCGGTAGCCTTTATTAGTAGAAGATTACTACCCAGAGAGCAGAATGGGTGACTGTTGAGAAGGAGTGCTTTGCCACAGTTTGTGTAGGTTCTGCCCATATTTGTTTGGCAGATCATAAGCCACTGAAATGGTTGATGGCTATGGAGGGAAAGAATCCCGAGTTGTTGAGATGGCTTATTTCTTTGCCAGGGTTAGATTTTGTGGTGGAGCACAGAGCCCGATTGAGCTATGAGAATGCTGACGGACTTTTCCTCCAGTTTTACTGCTCTGACCACCTAACCTTTCAGGTGAAGAGTTGGTTTGGGGTGTTCTGATCTGGAAGGAGCATCTGTTGAGATAGAAAAGTCCTCTGCATGGTAAGAGATGTATACCCCTGCCTTGAGTACTCAACAGTTCTGTTGTCTGGATCCCTAATATTATTTCTCATAGGTAAACACAGATCATGCATGTGCACCATGACATAAGCCTTTCTCACGGATTGCAGCCTTGTTGTACTGGGAGGAGTGCCCAAAGCGCTAGCCTCAGAGTGGTGGTGTCATGTGGACACATTAGGACCAGGCAGGAACATCACCATTTTACATGCTCACGTTTAAACTTGACATCTTTTCTTGATCGTTGACATTTGACACACATTTACTTGCCTGCTTGTATGGATAATGTTTTATGAAACAACTTTGCTTACATTTACACTACTTCATAGGCACATTATCAGAGCCTTGAACATTCTGTACAAAAGCTAAAGTTCACTGTGCAAAATGATGATGTTTGTTATTGTTCGCTCTGCAACAGGTTTGTCAGGATTGAATCAATAATGAAAGCCTTACTGGGACTTCTGCATGGTAACATGGGTAAAGTTTATTATATAAACAACATCACTCCTTGGTATAGCTAGAGGAGCATTACTCTGACACTGCCGAGGTCGCCCGATGCCGGATTTCCAGCCTAGCTGAATCCTGTTTACCTCTTGATAAGGATGGTGCCCGGCTCTACACCAAGACGGGCACCCAGATGAAACATACCCACAGGTAACTGGGGAGTTAGATCACTCTTCAGGGAATCTGGCAGATTCACCCACCCTAGGATAGGGAGCGATAGGTAGGAGTAGAAATATAACTGTACTTATATGCAAGCATATATTCTATGTAACAACACAATGGTTGAATTGTTCATTTTCTTTACCATTCTCTTGATGTTGATTACTCTGTTTTGTTTCCGTCTATTGACTATTGCAGCACACGTATTTTACACAACAATATTACCGGTTCAATAAATATTTGAAATACCAATTTGTGTATTTCTTGTGGCTCCCTTTGGGCATGCATGAGGTACCAAACGGAAGGGGTTTAGATCTGTTTCCATGATTTCCTTGGGCAGGCAGGGTTGTCATGTTCTGAGGTTACACACACCACCTGTTACCTTGTCAGATTAGGGATACAGATAGTTGATTGCGAGCTAGACAGAACTAAAGCCAACATTTCCTGATGGTGTGCATGGTTCAGTCTTGCACAGTTTTGACATTTATGTTGTCCAACAGACGCACAGTTTTACTGAGAAAGTATGAACTGTACACCAGTGGAAGGCTACAGCCTACACAAGTAGTTAATCCCCACAAGTGTGGAGGTGGCTGCATACAGTGTAGTGATCAGTAGTAGTGAATAGGATGCTTTTACCTGGTGTCACTGCAGTCAGGCTTAGAGGCTAACTGACTTTTTAAAAAAGTTATGCTGCTGTGTGATTAACTCGCTCTTGGCCTACATCAGGTGGATGGAGTGCTGCGCAGTGCAAGAGTAGAGACTTTGCGATAGATGGATGTGTCCCTTGGAAGGGTACAGTACAGGGATAGAGCAGTACTGTGCAGTGCATGTGTTATTTGTACATGTAATGGGTGTATGTATGCCTGTGAGGAATACATTACATGGGAGATGTAGTGCTGTGCAGTGAGTGTGCAATGAAAGCATGTGCTGGGTGTTTGTGTGCTTGTGTGAAGTACAATACATGAAGAGAGAAGTCTTGTGGAGCGTGTACATGGTGAGTGTTTGTGCTGGCAGTGTGTGTGTTTGTAAATAGGACACCATGGTTAAACTTAGAACAGCTTCAGTGCTCAACAGTGCATGCAGACTGAGTGTGTGTGCTGAATGCATGTGTATATGTAATGCTACAGTGCATGGAGGTAACAGTGCTGGACAGTAAGTGTGTTGTGAATGTACACTGAGTAAATGTGCCTGCAATGCTACATTACATGGAGGAACCTGGGTTCCATTTTGGAAAGCCCCGGCCTGCCCGGTGAAGACACGAGGAGGAGAGAAATATCCCCAAGACAGATCTGTGCATTGCTGCATTCCTATGAGCTGGGTGATACACACACTGGAGAAGAAAAAGAAGAGACTCCCTTTAAACTTCAAAAGGCTGCTCTTTAATTCAGTGATAGATCACAAGAAAGGGGCCCAGACACATCACAGAGAAGGAGATGGGGCTGATAAGGGAATCATAAAGAGTAGGGCTAAGGGTCTAGGATTAACCTTTTGGTACACATATCACTGTAGCTAACATCCAGGTGTGAACTGTGATCACTCCTATGAATTGTGTTGTGGGACAATCAGCTTTGGAGTCCTGCCTGCTGTGTCAGACAGCCCTTCCTGAATAAAGAAGAAAAAGTGGTGTCCACTTCAAAGGAAGCAGAACCCCAACATAAAACTTCAAAGTCTCAGACTCTAAATTGCATTTTGTTGTCTTGAAATGAACTATAAGAAGAGAAGTTTTAGACCACAACCTTTGTCATCTGCCAAACAGCCAGATAGGCTGTGTGAGAAGGGGAGCCTCTGCAAGACTTCTGCCTGTCACCCAGACTTGGGGCAAAGGCTTGCACAGTTATTTTACAAGGAGTAATAGGAGTTTGACCACCATACAACATGAACTCCTATTACTCCTTTTAAAATAACTGTGGAGCTCATTATACTGTTGTCAATGCGATGCCTTTTTAAACCTCACTATCACCCTGCATGTCACGTTTCCTTTCACTTAAATATATGTGAGCACCTGAATACTATACAAAAAATTGTAAAATAAATGTTTATCATTTATCTGACCTACATGACCTTCCTTTGTTCTTTCCTTTGCTCCCTCATGAATTAATTTCAAAACCTTAGAACCAAGTGTTCCCTGCTGGGTCACTTTCTCGCTTTGGACCATTTAGGCCACACCTGAACCACTGTTTCCTAAATATCTTATCAAAATAAACATGCAGTGATCCTACATTACTATCTCCTGGTTCTGTTGATATTTACATACCACGCAGTCTTTGGCCTCTATATATATATATATATATATATATATTCCTTTCCAAACTTCTCCTCCAGAGAAAAGACGAGCGGCACACCAGGCCGAAACGTGTCGTCTTGGTGCGCATTAAAAATTGTGCAATATCCCTGGTGTGCCGCTCGTCTTTTCTCTGGAGGAGAAGTTTGGAAAGGAATATAATAATGGCGGCTGCCGCCGTAGCAGGCACCGACACCGTTGGAAGGAGAACTGTGACAGCAGCAACTCAAGAAGTTTCATATATATATATATATATATATATATATATATATATATATATATATATATATATATATATATATATATATATATATATATATATATATATATATATATATATATATATATATATATATTAATCAAGCTGTAATAAATCTACTTGCCTCTGGTCCCTGAGGAGAGGCAAAGGAGCACCATCAAAAAGAGAAAATGGGTTTACACCCATTCAATCACAGTTGTGCTACCAACATTTAAAGCATAATAACACCCAATATACTTGAAAAGAGAGAAGACACTTGTACAAATTCACACCATTGGAAAAAAGAGCCATAATATCATTGAAAAGTAACCAGAGTGCACTTGTTAAGCTTGTAAGCTTGATTCTGAGGTTTGCTAGTGTGTCTCTCTGCTGTGGGCTGTAACTGCTGCCTGAGGATAGGTGAATTGCCAGTCGTGCTTGCAGTCATTTTAACCAAGCATTTTTAGTTCTGCTATAGAACTAGTGTATGAGTGGTGCGAGTGTGCTTCTTTTACTCTGATGTACTTGGGAGTGCTGTTTTTAAAGTAAGATTGCTAGTGTGTGACATGTATGAATGCTTCTGGTAGTGTGTGACTTTTACTTTGTGAAGTGAGTGAGAACGCTTCCTATAGTTCTTGACTGCGAGTCTTTAAGAGTGTGACAGTGCGGTGTATATTAAGGGTATTTTGCTTTTCCATTATAGTTCCCCTCGTGTTGTCATTGAGACGTGCCAGAAGACACGTCTTGCACTTCATGATGGATAAATATTTCTCTTGAAACAATATTACAGCAATCATTAATTTGCAGAATGTTCTTCCTGTAGGTAAGAAGCTTAATGGTCTGCTTTCACTAATGACTCTGGCCAAAAATTAGGGGCAAGTCTGCCCATTTATTACTTTCAAGAAACTTTCCCAATGACTATGGCATGCTGCCGCCCATGCACCAGCCCCCCTAAAGATTAGTGACTCCTAGATCTTGGACACAACTGGTTGAGTTTACTAGCTACACCAAGAACCAGTTACACTAGTGAACATTGTCTCAGCCTCATTTCCCCAACCCCAAAGCGCTTACAAATACACTCATGAATACACTCATTTTCTGCTCCTGGACTCTGCCTCCATCCTCACAGGTAAAACGACCTGCAGCAGGTTCTCCCTGCCTGATGCCAGTCACAGGTTATCAAACCCAAACCTACTTCAGTGTTTGTGTAAACATAAGGCATGGTTCACAAACTGCATTTTGGAGAATGTAACGTAGTACTCTAGTAGTAGTACCATTTACTTACTAAAAAATGCAATTCACAAACCCATGGGTAGAGATCTCCACTTCTATATTTTCTCTAGGGAGATCTCTAACATGGTGGGATAGATGCCTCCACAGACGTAGGTTTATGTTTTTGAAGTAAATGTGGAATGGACCATGAGGAGTCGGGGGGAAATGGGTAAGGATTACTTCAGAATGGCTTAGATTAAGTGAAATCCTAAAGGGGTTTAGGGATGGACATGCTAATACAAAAACACACACACCTCCAAAAGAAGAAGACTATTGCAATTCACAAAATGCATTTCTAAATTCACTACAACACTAAGGGCCAGATGTACGACCCTTTCATTTAGCGCCTCGCAATTTGTGTTTACACTGTTTTGCGATTCCCAATGGGGTCGCAAATTGCGAGGCTCATTAATATTAAAAATTATTTTGCATGCATTTGCAAAGGGTAAGGGGTCCAATGCATTACCACCTACTTGAAGTAGGTGGTAATTGTGAGTGTTTTGCGAACGCAATTGCAGTCGCAAAACATTAGTACATTGTTTTGAGACTTGCTATTTGGAAGGGAAAACGTCTTCCAAATAGCGAGTCGCAAAACCTATTTAGCGAGTCACAAAAAAATTGCGACTCGCTAAATAGGCTATGTACATGGCCCAATATGTTTTTGCTTATGCAAATACGGGTAGTACATCTGGCCCTAATTGTGTAAAA
>CAWUFW010023587.1:55000-73050 GCA_963921515.1 Calotriton arnoldi
GCGGTATTTGTAGTCTTTAGGCACTTTATACCCTCCAATAGGTTTTAATGCAACTTCGAAAATTAAAAGTGAAGAACAGCCCTCCAGTGCGGCAAGGACTGAAAGTCCTGCTTCCATCAGCATTAAATGCCTGTGTTGCCCATATCGATCTGGCATAATTCCAAACCAGGGTCCCTTCATTTTAGGGCGGTACGTCGACTTCACGGCTGGACCTGCCGTGTACAATATCCACCCAAGTTTGTCCTGCAAACAAGCCCGCACTCCAAGACAGGTGAGTTGAAAACAACAACTTTTATTTAGAGATGAAGCAGGCATTTTAGTCCGTGTTCTCCCCTAAATCTGCCTGACGCGTTTCAAAGATAACAATCTTCTTTTTCAAAGGCGATGCGAAGTTCCAAAGTCTTTCCTGCCACAATTCCGCTTTCATTGTTGAAGATTTTCAAAGCGCTCCTGCATGGCTTGCACTTCATTAGTTCATTTAGCTCCGGTGTGTCTTTGCAGGGCATTGCGGTATTTGTAGTCTTTAGGCACTTTATACCCTCCAATAGGTTTTAATGCAACTTCGAAAATTAAAAGTGAAGAACAGCCCTCCAGTGCGGCAATGAAAGCGGAATTGTGGCAAATAAAAGTTGTTGTTTTCAACTCACCTGTCTTGGAGTGCGGGCTTGTTTGCAGGACAAACTTGGGTGGATATATATATATATATATATATGTGTGTTAGTTTGTGTTATAATTTACATAGTGGCGAGTAGCTACCATATTACTTTTCTACCAAATTTTGTACAGCCTGTGTCCAGCTAATGTGTATCAGTGTTTACAAAATGCATGTGCTCCTAATGCATCATAGCTGTATAGAGTTATTGAACACGTTACAAATCTTTGTATAGAAGAGTAACTCTGTGTGCAGGTGACAGTTGATGACTTGTGTTCAGCATGTTCCACACAAGTTTTTGGTTCTGCATAAAAAGTTTCCAACAGGGCAAATATTCTACATAGAAGGTACTAAGTATTGCAAGCAGCCATGAGTTATGAGACCGAATCGTCTCAGCGTGGCAATTTCTACATAAAATAGAAGACTGTGTGCACCAGATACTAACTTATGTACATGTGCTTCTTTTGCTTCAGAAGATGGTCTATCTGTATTGTTTTCACCACAGTATGAAGGCTGCAGATAGTACAATCTTTAGCACCTATAGACCATGGTTATTTTAAGCACATAGAGTCTCTTTGACAAGGGTTGCATAGAGTGTACACTGCTCTTAGTCGATACTTTAATAGTCTGTGGTGTATTTCTCATGAGAGTTTTACTGTATGCAAACAGTGTGGTACAGAGTAAACTCTCTCCATAGAGAAACACATAGAGACCCATAGAGAGTACCCACTTTTCTACTCATATCAACTTCATTTCTCAATGTAGGTTGAGTGACTGTGAGGGATTTGATACAGATAAAAGCTGTCCGTAGTAGGGCATTAATTTTGGAACAGACATGGAGTATCTTGAGTAACTTGGCTTTTCTGAACAATTGTATACATATTGAACACTGTGTGCAATGAGGGTTTCCCATATATCTGTGGTTGATTATTAATGTGAACTAGGCTACATGTGAAGTTTATGGTATACAGTCAAAGTTGCACATAACACATGCTTGCTACCCTTAATGGAGTTGTATCTGTGCTTGCATTAATGATGCTTCATAATATTTTGAGCGATTTTGTATTTACTGTCAGACCTCTAATGCATAGTAGTTTATGGAGTAATGTGTGCAAAAGAAGCTTGGATGATTTAATCAGTGATGTCATCCATTATGTCATTTGTGATGCCATCAGTGATGTCATAAATGGTGTCATGACTGATGTAATATGTGAGGTCATAAGCAGTGCATGGCAGGGCGAAAGTTATAGTTGCCTTTCCTAACTATAACTGGTGAATTTCTGTGACTTCTTTAAAGTTCCAAGTGTTAATGTTGTCACTGACGTATTCACCTAACTATAACGTTACTTTAAACTTTGTTTTTTCAATTAATTTCTAAGATTTTTTTTAAAACAAAATCACATCTTTTTATCACACCTAACTATAACGTTACTGTAACCTTTATTTTTTTCAGTGAATTTCTAGTTTTTTTAACGTAAAGTAAAATGTTACTACCATATGTAAAGCCAACCCCCTGCCCTGTGGACAACGAAACCAAAGACAGCACCGTTGCTTGCTGCTAACGTGAAAGGGGCGCGGCCAAAAAGCCAGAGCTTGTTGGTGATTTGATGCCTTCGCATACTTAGCAGAAAATAAAAGGGAGAGCCATGGACTCTTCCCTCAGACCAGAAGACGACAAGAAAGAACCCACTCAACTTGGACAGTCACTACAGACGAGACTGTGCTCTAATAAATCATCGATGCATTCACCTCCATCAAGGATTTCAGACCATTTTTCAATATGCAATTGTGTCGAAAACACTCTGTCCATAAACCTGGAAAATGGTGGGAATACCATTGCATATTACTAACGTGAAAGGGGCGGGGCCAAATGGGCAGAACTTCTAGGTGATTTGCACATTTTTTTTTAAAGGGGAGGGGTGCCAGGTGACCCCCTCCCCTTTTGTGCACATTTCGGCCCCGGTGGTGGGCTCCTGGTATTTTAGATTTTAGCCCCAGGGCAGCTTATCTGTCACCCCCACGTGGGGCCTAAGGGATGGGGTATCCCTATGCTGCCTCTTATATATTTTTATCAAACTTCAGGGCAGGGGACTAAGTCCTCAAGCCCTGTAATGGCTGCCAGCAACATTTTTCTGATGTTGCTGACAGCCAATAACTGTGCCAATCAGAACGCTCTATTTTTGAATTGTTGTTCCTGCTAGAGTCTCTTGAGCCTCTTCCAGACCCAACTGTCCAGATATACATATATTTTTAACCCTTAATTTTTGAAAAACTACTGAATGGGTTTACACCAAACCACAAAACGCACAAGCTGCAGGCTAAGATCTAGCTTCCTGCCAAATTTGGTGTAATTCAGTTCAGCAGTTTTTGCTGTTGCCCTTCTTCAAGAAGTCTATGGGAAATGCATGGGGATTTTGCCTTTTGGGACCCCCCTTTTTTTCCTCAACCCCTGCTTGACGGATCACCTCAAACTTTCCATGCACAAACTAGTCAAAAAGTAGCACCTTTTCAGAAAGTTTCAAGAAGATTTGTTATATGGGGCCAAAGTTATTGGCAACACAAGATACGCTGTTCCTATGGAACAGCTGACCTAACTATACCTACCCAGTACTGACCGCCAATGCGTAATATATATATATCACCTACTGGCGCTTGCCAGTAGGTAGTTATAGTTAAGACCATGTTTCCATAGGAAAAGCATCTTTTGTTTTGCCAATAACTTTGGCGCTGCTTGATGAATCTACACAAACATTTTTAGTTGCTGTGTTGAAAGTTTTTGGGTTAGAGAAAAAAGGGGGTCTCAAAATGCGATTTCCCCATGCATCTTCCCAAAGGGATTTTGAACACAACTACAGCATGAACCGCTGAACTACACCAAATTTGGCAGAAAGCTAGATGTTGGTCCAGAAAGCGTGCTTATTGTGATTTGGTGTAAATCCGTTCAGTAGTTTTAGAGATATTTCAGTTTAAAAAAGAAAAATATCTGGGGCCGCGGAGCCTTGCAGTGGACTCGCAGATCCACAGTCCCTGTGCCAAAATTTGACTGGCTGCCAACATTTCAACCAGGAAGTATTGGCAGCCATCTTGGGACTCGTCTTGAAGCGGAGTCACAAAACAAATTTAAAAAATAAAGAAAAGGGGGCAGGGTAGGAAATCCCTGACCTCCCAGATATGGTGGGGGATCCCACAGGGACCCAGCCAGGGGTAAAAAGCATTCTTTTAAATTCAATTGTGCAGCGAATTCGTGGGTAGACCCAAGGCAAAATTTGGAAAAAAAGATGCACGGTCTTCCGCACGTCTTTTTCAGGAAGCCCTCCGATGGGCCAAATCCCAGGGGCATGCAGGGTTATTACAATATAGGAGGAAGGCTCATGGCCCCCCTACTAGGCTTTTGAAAAGCCCCGGGGACCACCACCTATATAATGTTTAAATATGTGGGGGTGACCGAGTGGGTTTATTTATTTATTAATGGATGGCCTCTTAGACCCCACTGCCCTGGGAACCGCCACCTCCCCGGGGTTTAAAATGAAAGAATGTGGGGGGCCATGCGGAACTCCCCCGTAGCCCTGGGGACCGCCACCTCTCTAGGGCTTAATGTCGAAATAATGCAGGGGGCCGTACGTACCCCCCCCACAGTCCCAGTGGCAACCACCTCCCAGGGGCTCAATTTGAAAATAATGCCGGGGCTGTATGGACCCCCTGCAGCCCTGGGGATTTCCACCTCCCCGGGGCTTAAGACAAATTAAATGTGCGGGGGTCATGCAGCCCCCCTGCAGCCCATGGGACCACCACCTCCCTGGGGCAAATTTTAACAAAAAAGGGGGGCCACGCCACCCCCCTCCTGGAGCCATACATGGCCCCGGGGACCTCCACTTCCCAGGACTGGCTCCTGCTATGTCCTGTGGTGCCCACCCCCGGGACATAGTTGTTTGCTGTGATTTGGTGGGAGCGTTACCGCTCCCACCAAGCCATAGCAAACTGTGCTCTGCTTTGAGCAAGCGAGAGCATTTTGCTCATGCTTGCTCAAAGCAGAGCACAATTGCTTTGACAGAGAGGTAGCTGCATGTTCAGCAGCTCCCTCTGTCTCAAAGCAATGCTGGCTCCCACAAGAGGTGGGACCATGAGGGCCTTGAGGCTCCCCGGTGGTCCCCAACACTACATAGTGGGTGTCCTGGGTGGGACCAGGGCACCCACACTAGATGCCGGGCCCCGGGAGATGGTGTCCCCAGGCTGAAATTGGCCTTTTAAGTTATACATTTTTTTTTTTTTTTAAACCCTGGGCCCCCGCAGATGAAATTGACTCGGGAGGGGGCTGTGTGGCCCCCGCCCCTATTCAAAATAGGCCTGGTCCCGGTGGGTGGCGTCCCCAGGGCCAAAATTGGCCCAGGAAAGGAGGGGCCATGCGGTCCCTCCTCCCTCAATAAATGTTTTTAAAAAAGACCGGCAAGTCACCGGAGGCCCCTTCCCCTTTCTTCACCACTCTTCAAACGCGCATCCTGGCGCATTGTTGATTGGGAGCTTAAGTACCCTTGACTGCTGAGAGTCCCTGGGGACAAACAAGCCCTCCTATTACCTCCAGTAAGTCCCAAACAGCCCGATTGCTGAGAGGACTTTGGAGGCAAATCCCCTTTCCCCACCACTCTGCAAACACACCTCCTGGTGCGCTGCTGGTTGGGGAATGATACCCCCTTGGCTCCAGAGCGTCCTTGGGGCCAACAAGACCTCCTGTTACTGCCAGTAAGTCCCATACAGCTGGACTGCTGAAAGGTCTTTGGAGGCCATGCCCTCTTTCTCCACCACTCTGCAAACGCACCTCCTGGTGCACTACTGGTTGGGGGATGAAGTCCTATTGGAAGCTGAGGGTCATTAGGGGCCAAGAAGCCCTCCTGTTACCTCTACTAAGTGTGACACAGCAGGATTCGTAAAAGCTGGTCGGAGGTCCCGTCCCCTTTCTCCACCACTCTACAAATGCGACTACTAGGTTACAGGGACGTTATAGTTAGGAAATAGAATTTAAAAAGCCTTAGAAATTCACTGAAAAAAACCAAAGGTTACAGGGACGTTACATTTAGGCTGACATTTGACTCTTACAAAAGCAGACAAATTTAGCAGTTATACTATAACTTAAGCCCCGCAATGCACTGCTTACGACCTCACATATTACATCACTCATGACATGGTCAGTGACATCACTGATGACATCTCAAAGGACATCACTGATGACATGATGTGATTTGATGTTTAATACTTTTTTGAAATTAAGGTTCAAATTTCATTGCTATATTGACATTTGAGCTGAAATTTGAAAATTCTTTAAACGTTATGGTGGTCATTACAGGACAATGTTTTATTTAGCAGTCTTGAGGGTCGTCAACATAAAATAAAGCTCTGGGTATCACGGGTGAGATCTAGACAACCCAAAAAAATAAATAAGACTCGAAAAGGAATAATAAAGAGCATCCAGAGATACTCATTATTAACTTCTTCCAGCAATCAACAACCCATAATGCCATTCGTGTGCTAATTTACATATTTTGTTCTTGCTTTGCGGTGCCCCAATCTGGGCAGGTTCACCAGCAACATGTTATAAAAGTGCTGTTGAGGCTGCAGGGAGCATAGCAGCAAACCAGAAATCATTTAAAAGTAAGCCTATGTTTTTTGAGGCATAAACAATGTGACCCCAGGAAGAGGTTATGGTTATTGAAAGCATTCCCAGAGCTGGAGCTTGTGCTTTTCAGGTAAGTATTGCAAGGACTCCTTTTGCTTGGGCTTATGGTTCCATTATGTGGTTTGAAGAGTGTAAAATAAAGACTCTGACAGTGTTTAATGTTGTTAACAAAGCCAATAAGCTTGACTTTATATATTGATATAGTGACACCTTGACAAAGGCAATAGATGTGGAACCTCTTTGACAAAACCAATAAGCTTTCCTTGTATATTGATGTGGTCACCCTTGATAAAACCAACAGGCTTACCTTCATATATTGATGTGGTGACTCCAAAACAAAGCCATTAGTCTAGCCTTGTAAATTGATGTGGTCACCCCTTGATCAAGCCCATAACTCCTGGTGGCCAACATCAGTGGGAACAGCCCCGCCACCCACCGACCACGTACGCAACCTAGGGGTCATCCTCGACCCCACCCTCTCCATGACTAAGCAGGTCAACGCCGTTTCCTCATCCTGCTTCAACATCCTCCGAATGCTCCGCAGGATCTTCAAGTGGATCCCCACCGAAACAAGAAAAACAGTCACCCAGGCCCTCGTCACCAGCAGGCTGGACTACGGAAACGCCCTCTACGCAGGAACGACGGCTAAGCTCCTGGAGACGGCTGCAACGCATCCAGAACGCCTCTGCACGTCTTATCCTCGACATCCCCCGACGCAGCCACATCACACCCCACCTGAGAGACCTGCACTGGCTCCCTGTCAACAAGAGGATAACCTTCAAGCTCCTCACCCACGCACACAAAGCACTCCACAACTCTGGACCAGCCTACCTCAACAGACGACTCAGCTTCTACACCCCCACCCGCCAGCTCCGCTCGACCAGCCTCGCCCTCGCCACAGTCCCCCGCATCCGGAAAACGACCGCCGGCGGCAGATCCTTCTCCCACCTCGCCGCCAAGACCTGGAACACCCTCCCCACCAACCTCCGACAGACCCAAGACCTACTGGCCTTCAGAAGACTCCTCAAGACCTGGCTCTTCGATCAGTAGCAGCACCACCCCCTCTTCCCCCAGCGCCTTGAGACCCTCGCGGGTATGTAGTGCGCTTTATAAGTGACATGATTGATTGATTGATAACCTTGCCATCATATATTGATGTGGTGACTCCTTGACAAAGCCAATGGTATTGCCTTGTATATTGATGGGGTCACCCCTTGACAAAGGTTATCAGCCAGGTTTTTGTATACTGATGTGGTGAGCCCTTGGCAAAGCCAGTAGACCTGCCTTATTTAAAATTACACCCCTTTATATTGTGATGAGTGCTCTCATTGACTGTCGGTACACGTGGGGATTGACCACATTTGGTGGGGTAGGGTGCAGGGCCTGTCCGCCACAGGCTAGTGATGTTATAGCTACATATGGTAGAAAGATCATATTTTGCGGTAAACAAACCCAGAAATTCACTAAAAAAAAGAAACATTAAAGTGATGTTGTAGTTAGGTATGGTAATATCTTTGTTAAAAAAAAAACCTCTGAAATTCAGTGAAAAAAACTAAAGTTAAAGTGACAATATTTAGCTCTGGGAATAATATCTTACTTTGCATTAAAAAAAAAACCCTTAGAAATTCACTGAAAAAAAGGTAAAAGTGAGATTATAGGTAGCTGAAAATGTCAGATAAAAATACCTTTTTAAACTAAAAGTACACTGAAATTCACCAGTTATGTTTTACTGAGCTAACTATAATTTGAACCTACTCCATGAACTGCTTGTGATCTCACATATTTGATCACTCATGACATGTTCAATGGCATCATTGAAGACATCACTGATGCCATTTCAAGTGAAATCATTGATAACCTTCCCTGCCACCAGTATGTATTATGCACAACAAAGTGCTAATATTCATTTATTTACTTCCAAAAGTTCCTATTACAGCAGCAGGATGCTTCCACCCTGTTTGTTCTTGATCGCGGCTGGTTCTAGTTTATTTTCTCTTACAAGACTGGCATCTAACTATCTCAAGCCCATTGTTTTTGGTACTCGTAGTTCTTCTGGATTTTTATCCACTGTTCATTTCTTGTGTGTTTTTGTTGAAACAAGAATACTTGTATAATCTCCAATTCATTCTTCGTTCCATGGATATATGTGTGTAGTTTAGATTGCCATTTGTATTATCCTTTAATTGCCCATGTCCCATTGCTTTTGGAGTCACAATAAAACATTTGTTCGTTTTGCTAGATGTTTGCTGCATTATTTTAGATTATACATTTCCACATGTGGATCGAGACCAGTGATCATCAACAGGTTGATTGTGAGCTACCAGTAGGTCTCAGGGTACTTCTGAGAAGCTCACAGATGGTACTTACCTGTTTTTACAATATACAGCTGCCAAGAAGCTAAGGCAACACTTGTGCATTCATTTCTGTTTGGCCTGAGAAGCTGAAAATATAGGCCCATACAGTCCACACTCTTCAGAACAATGGTTTATTTTCTTTCTCTTCTCATTCATTTTCTTTCTTAAAAGGCTTCTTTGTTTCCTTCTTTCATTGCTCTGTTTCTTTCACTCCTTTTCGTCTGTCCATATTTCTGTTTTTCTAGTTTTTTTCTTCTGCTTCCTTTCACTCTCTTTCTCCATTATTTTTGTTCTTGTTTGTTCCCACTTTCTCTCCTTCTTCACTAATTCCCATCTTCTTGCCCAACGTCTCTACTTTGACTTCCTTTTTCTATTTCTTATTGCCTTTTCCCATTTTTTCCTTTTTTCTTTTCTTCTATTTCTCTCCTTTCTTTTTCTTCCCCTCTTTTATCCCCCTTCTTTCTTTCCTTACCATCTTTCATCGTTTTCTTTAATTTACTTTCTGCTTTTCTTTCTTTCTGTTCTTTTTTCTATCTATTTAGTTCTTGACTTGTACTCTACTTGCTCTCTTTGTTTCTTTCCTTTGCTTTCTTTTTTTCTTTCTGACTTGCTCTTTCCTTGTTTCAGTCTTACCTTCTCTACTTCTTCACCTTTCTTTTTCCTATCTTTCCAGTTCTTCCTGTTTCTTTCTTTTACTCCTTTTCACCTTTATCTCTTCTTTCTCCTTTGTTTAGCTTCTGTGTTTTATTCTTTTTTATTCTCATTCTATTTGTCTTTTTCTCTCATTCTCTCATTTTTGTTTGCTTCTCTTGTCCTCTTCTTTCTTCCTCTCCTTTTTCCCTTTCATTCTCTCTTCCTCCTTACATTTCTCATGCTCTCTCCTTCCTATCTCTCTCATTTACCCCCCTTTCTTAGTGCTCCTCTTTTTGTTCCCTTTTCTCTTTCTCTCTCACTGCCTTTCTGTCTCTTCCTTTCTTTCCTTCATTTCTTCCTGTCCTTTCTTTCTTCCTCTCTTCCCTTTCGCTTCCATACTTCATTGCTTTATTTCACCAGTCTTCTATTTCTACTTCTTCTATTCTTTCTTCCTTTGATTAAAGGGTGCCTAGCTTCTGAACCAATCTCTTCACATATACATTTGTATCTCATTATTGTCTAACTGCTGTACAGAGTGCCAGTCACTGCCAAGATATGTTTACTTATTCATAGATATGAAGTTTGCATGGGCCTCGCAAAATGTATTATTGCTAATGGTCCTTCTCGGCCCAACTCTCGAAATGAGAGCAGTGTCGTGTATTGCATAGCAATGGGAACCCAAGTCTAAATTAGTCTCTCCCCTATCAGTGCGATTAAAAAAAAGGGAGTAAACTGATCCTTGGGGACTCCACAAATTAACGTTCGCTATGAAGCACATGTGGTATTAATGCTGTATGCTCAGTGGAACAGGACTGGGATACTCTAGGTGTTAGGTGTCACTCACCTGTTCTCCAGATTGTTTAAACTTGACGACGATAAGTCCCCCAGGCACTCTGGAAACTAGCAGCGTGACAATAAGGACAAAGCACTTCACCGTCACTCTGAAAGCTCCCAGAGGGAAAAGGGGATGGGACGAGAAGAAAAAAAAGAGAAAGCGAAGATTCCAGATATCTTCGTGCGGGGAAGGCTGCCTTCTGGACCTATCTGAGGACGGGACAGGAATTCTTCAGGAAGCACTGGGATAACTCGAATTGTCCATTATTCAAGGAGACGGGAAACTTATATTCAAGGCTGAGGTCCTAATACATACAGGATAAACAACATTTAAATGTAATTGTTCCTTTATACATATATTATCATTTGTCGTGAACTATTATCAAATGCGAACAAAAGCCTTCTGTTCTTCCTTACCTAATAATTCTTAGGTTGTGCGCATAAAATACTGACAGTTATTCACATATAAAATGGTGGGGCATATTACTAAGGTCCGGCGATAATTATCGCTCAGCGCGCTTAGCGCGAGGATAATTATCGCCTGACTAACGCTGAATTTGATCACTGAGATGGCGTGCTATCAGCAACGCTCATCTCAACAGTGATAAAATTGCAAGCGCTAACTGCCAAATGTGCGATTATCGCTGGAAATCCAGCGATAATCACACAACCTTTGGCGATAGCTTGCTGATAGGGCAGGACAGACTCAGCCATGATATCCACCTTCCATTGGATATCATGGCTAAGTCATACTGAGAGCAGGCGTTAGAAAAGTAGCGCTAACCACGGTTAGCGCTACTTTACTAATCGCTCTGCATGTTCGCCTGCAGCTTGATAATAGGAGAAATGTCGGTTAGCGACATTTCTCCTGTTATCCTGGGAAGGAACGCCCACTTTGCATCTCATTAGAGATGCAGAGCGAGGCGTGGGGAAAACGGGTGCTAACATGCGTTAATGCATGTTAGCATCCGCCTTGGTAATAGGGCGCTAATATTATCTCCGCTTTTTTGGCTCTTAAAGCCAAAGACGCGGAGATAATGGCCCTTGCTAATATGCCCCTGTATCTTTTATTGGGAATCTGAAATAAACAATGTAATCGTTACTGTCCAATTGCAGAAACTAATATAAATAATCTTAATCAATAACTATGCATCTTTACATAGCACTAATACCTGAATGCAACATTAAGAATTCTGTAAATGGGGTTCTGCGATCTTCTTTTGTAGTCTTCTTTTTTGATCATTAGAAATATCAAGTTGTAGTCTCTCAGCATTAAATAACATTCAAAAGGGAAAGAGAAAATACATAAAAAACAATAAACAATAATACTGTCTTTCTTCCAACATTTCAAGAAAGTCTGTGATTATTCAAAGTTCTTGAGTCTTTAATTCTTGATGCCAAAATTGTATGAGTATTCGGTTAGTGCCACCAAAATGTAAAACTGTCTTGAAGGCTCTTTAATTGTCTTTAAAGTACTGCAATTGTCACTTTTGAATTTTCAATAGGAATGAATATTCACCCGATCCTACTATGCGAGGTAATATATGTAGATTTGACTCACCGCCTTCAGCTGTATTTAAGTTACCTCTGTTCTAATTTGTTGCTGCTCTTCTTTTCCAGGGAATGCGATGATCCGAGGAATCAAATCCAGGCAGCTGAGAACCACAGGAAACCGGAGCAGGAATCTAACCTGCAGAAGAGCTTTGAAGAGAAAACTCCCGGGAGACGAGGAGGGGATCCGGCCACTAGATGGAGCTGGAGACAAGCAAGTAAGCAAGAAACGAGGCAAAGCGATGAGCACTGATGGGAGCGGTTTAAATACCCTCTCAGGTTGCCGTTATTGTTAATTTAAATGCACGTTGCTCACACGCGTATGCCATTCTTCAGTTAACACCTGTGAGTTTAATTATGTTGCCCATGATGTTCAGTAGCTGCCTCAGGAATTTTGCATACACGTGTTGATGTGTGTGATTTTACGATGCACATGTTTTCTTTAGAAAATAACGTGTTTGCCAATTGTTCATTACGTGCATAGCTCCAAAACACATTCTGGCAACTATTCCACCAATGTTTTATAATAAAACCATACAGTTCCATTAAGAATGACAACACATCATGCTATTTACGTAAATTAAATGGAGAGTGTCCTTGTTAGAGTGAATTATGCTGCGCAAGGCGGGCATGGGAGAGCATGCTTGTAACAGTTCCCCCCGCAAAGGCCGCCTTAAAGGACGTGGTTTGTCAGGATGTAAGGCATAAAAGCGTCTCAACAGCCGAGCAGCATGAACATTAGATGCTGGCTCCCAAGATCGTTCAGAGGCGTCATAACCTTTCCAATCCAGGATATAATATATTTTGCCCTGTATTCTTTTTGCATCCAGAATGTGTTGTATTTCATATTCTGGATGGTTATTGACTAATACTGGTGGAGGGGAGTATCCTTTCGAGTCATGGGATGATATTGTTTGAGTAGAGATACATGAAATGTAGAGTGTATTGTATATTCATCAGGTAGTTGTAGTTGAACTGTGACTGGGTTTAGGATCTGTTGTATAGGAAAAGGCCCAATAAAGCAAGGCTGTAATTTTCTGGGTCCCTCTAACTGGATATTCCGTGTAGACAACCAGACTAAATCTCCAACTTTATACGTTGGTTCTGGTGACCTATGTTTGTCTGCTTGCATTTTGGCATGTAATTTATTTTTTGTCAAACTTATTCTGGCCTTTTCTTGAATTTCCTGTAACTGACTAAGTCGAAATGACACTGATGGCATGGGAGTAGTAGAAGACAGGGGTAGTGTAGGAAGAGATCTTGGATGGTAACCAGTAAGGAAATAAAAAGGTGAACATCCTAGTGCAGCATGGATACTGTTATTATAAGTAAATTCTGCTAAACAAAGTGCTTCATCCCAACGTGAAGTTAAGGTGGCAGTTAAACAGCGTAAACTTTGTTCTAGGTACTGATTCACTTTCTCAGTTTGTCCATCAGTTTGCGGATGGAAAGCAGAACTTAATGCTACCTCAATTCCCAAATTGTGTACATAACGTTTTCCAAAATTCTGAATTGAATTGAGGACCACGGTCGGAAATAATTTTACTAGGAAGACCATGTAATTTGACGACATGGTTCAAAAAGATATCGCTAAATTCAGTAGCAGTGGGAATTTTTTTAAACGCTATAAAATGGCCCATTTTGGAGAGTAAATCCACAACTACTAAAATAGTAGTGTAATCATTGGATTTAGGTAAATCAGTGATAAAGTCTATACTGATGGTATGCCAGGGTATAGAAGGAACAGGTAAAGGATGTAATAAACCTGCTGGTGCTATGTGTAGAGCTTTATTACGGGCACAAGTTGGACATGCCTTGATATATTCTCGTACATCATTCTGAATATTTTCCCACCAAAAATTCCTTGTACACAAATCTAAAGTTTTATATGTACCTGGATGACCTGCTAGTCCGGAATCATGATTCCAGGCTATGATTTGTTGTCGTAAATTTTCTTGTGGAATGAATAACTTATTGTTGTGAAACAAATAACCATCTTTTTCGGAATTTTGTAGCCATTTTTTAGTATCAACCGTCTGAGTTCGAGATTTTATGTTTTTAAAAAAAGAATCAACTTGTGTTACTGCAATTATTTTTTCTTGAGGTATTATGCTGGGCGCTGGAATAGGTTGCACTTTGGTTTCTTTTTCATCAATTCTGGATAAAGTATCAGATAATAGTTGATGTTTACCAGGAAGGTATGTTATCAGAAAATCAAATTCACCAAAAAGTAGCAACCACCTCATCTGTCTAGGAGTAAGGGCCTTCACAGAAGTAAAAAACGGAAGATTCTTATGATCAGTAAAGATCGTGATTGTATGTTTTGCCCCTAGAAGATGAAGTCTCCATTCGCTAAAAACTGCCTTAATAGCGAGCAATTCTCTCTCAGCTATTGAGTAATTCTGTTCTGCCTGTAGTATGTTTTCTAGAATAATAAGCTAATGGATGTAAATGTCCGATACTGTTTTTTTTTTTGCAAAAGTACCCCTCCTAATGCAGTCTGAGAAGCATCTGCTTCTACAAAGAATGGATTTTCAGGATTAGGATGACATAAAATGGGGGCTGTGGTGAAAGCCTGTTTTAATTTCAGAAAAGCCTTTTCAGCATCTTCTGTCCAAAGAAACGTCTTTCCTTTTTTCAACAAATGAGTAATGGGGGAGACAATGTCAGAAAATTGAGCTATAAACCGTCTGTAAAAATTGGCGAATCCTAACACTCGCTGAATGTCTTTTATAGATTTTGGGGACGGCCAATTAAGAATGGCTTCTACTTTCTTAGGATCCATTGTAATGCCTTCTGGAGACAAAAAGTACCCTAGAAAGTCCACTGACTTAGTATGAAATATGCACTTTTTCAATTTGGCATATAAAGAATGTTCCTTTAATCTTTGGAGAATAGCACGAACTTGTTGGATGTGTTCCTGCTCATTTTTGGAGAAAACCAGGATATCGTCTATATAGACGCTAGCACAGACGTCAAGGAAATCATGAAGGACTTCATTTATGAAATATTGAAATGCCGCCGGAGCATTACACAATCCGAACGGCATGACTGTATACTCAAAGAGGCCGAATTTAGTGCGGAAGGCAGTCTTCCATTCGTTGCCTTCCTTGACATGAATGAGGTGGTAGGCACTATGAAGGTCTAATTTGGTATATATTGTAGATCCTTTGACTTGATTCAACAATACTGGAATTAGGGGCAATGGATAGCGATTTTTTTATTGTGACTTTGTTAATGGCGCGGTAATCTATACAAGCCCGAAGATCTCCTGATTTTTTGGCTACAAAGAAGAGTGGGGAAGAAACAGGTGATGTGGAATGCCTAATGAAACCTATTTCTTACAATTCGTCTAGATATTTTTTTAAATATTGTGTCTCAGGGTCTGTGAGTGCATATATTCTACTACATGGTAGAGTTGCTCCAGGGAGAAGATCTATTCTACAATCATACACTCTGTGGGGTGGTAATTGCGAGGCTTGTACAGGGTCAAAGACTTCAGTAAAGTCCCGATATTCTTTAGGCAATAATGCTAGTGTTTCTGCATGGGTATTAGCGCAATACAAGGGATGGATAGGGTCTTGCGCTTCTTGGTAACAATGAGTCCTACAGAATGCTGAATCCAAGGTCACTGTTCGCTGGACCCAGTCACTTTTAGGGTTATGCCGTTTCAGCCAGGGAACTCCTAATATAACCCCAAAAGTTGGAGTATCTATGAGGTCAAAAGTTGTTTGTTCTGTGTGACCGTTCTCACAAATAAGAGTCAAAGCAGAAGTATGAAAGCGAATAAGGCCTGATGATAAAGCAGAACCATCAACAGCCCTTACTGGCTCTGGCTCTTCTTTGGGTACTTGTGTGATTCCAAATTTTTTGGCAAGGCTTATATCAAAGAAATCGCCTGTGGCACCTGAATCTAATAAGACAGATAAACAGTATCTTTGCTGGTCAGAGACAATGAAAGTGATTCAAATAGTCATGTGTCATGGAACATGATTAATGGTATTAGTAACGTATTGAGAGATCTTAGATTCATTAATTCTCGAAGGGACGATCTCGACTTCCTTCGAGACGGTTAGTTTTCCGACTCGAATGAGTTGACGCTGACATTAGCTATTACTCTCTTCTTTTTAGGTTTAATGGGGCAATCTCGAGCAAAATGTCCACTTTTGCCACAATATAAGCATAAATTTTCCTTTCTACGTCTGTCTTTTTCTTCAGAAGTTAATGGACCTTTAAGTCCGCCTATTTGCATAGGTTCAGAGCCATTCCTTTTTTCCTCACTTTCTTTTTCCTCTGATTTTACCATAATTACTCTGGTGTCTAGTCTGGGTTTGTCATGCTTTCTTTCTAAAAGTCTATGATCTAATTTTACGACCACATCTAAAAACTCAGAATAATCGTCAGGTAATTCCACAATGTGAGCTAACGAATCTTTTAATTCGTCTTGCAAACCTCTATAAAAGAGGGAAATACGCTTTTCCTCTGGCCAATGTGCTTCTGACAAGAGACGATTAAATGTGGTAATATATGTAATAAGATCTTTGGAGCCTTGTCGTAAATTTAAAAGCTCATTATTGCTCGCTTGCATAAAGGTGTGTCTAGCAAATAAGCGTGAAAAAGCATCTTTAAAATTAGTGTAATTATGTAAAAGGGGATCATCATTTTCTATTATTGGTATTGTCCAATTAGCGGCCACACCTCCTAAATGCGAAATGATGAAAGAAACTTTGTCTGTGTCATTAGCAAAGACCTGAGGTTTGCATAGAAAGTGAAGCTGACACTGGCTCATAAAAGAAGCAAACCGAGAACTATCTCCCAAAAATCTTTCGGGGCTGGCCAAAGGAACAGGGTTGGTGTTACTACTGTGACCTGAAAGTTTTGATCTGGTTGTTGGATATTTGAAGAAGAAGTGGCAAAAGGACTTTGACCAAATTTGGGTGCTGTTAAAATGGGGCGAGTGTCGGAAATCCTTGGTTCTCTCCATTGTGTGAATTCAGATCTTTTTTTTAAAAGTTCCTCTCTCAAGGCATGATTTTCCTGTTTCATTTGTTGCATTTCTACTTGTAAGTTTGTAATTATTTCAGTTAGACGTGATGTCTCTTCTGAAATATTCATGATGAGATCGTAGTCAAGTTGAAACAAGTTGTGGCTTTGCCTTCTATTAGGTGTCACTCACCTGTTCTCCAGATTGTTTCAACTTGACGACGATAAGTCCCCCAGGCTCTCTGGAAACTAGCAGCGTGACAATAAGGACAAAGCACTTCACCATCACTCTGAAAGCTCCCAGGGGGAAAAGGGGATGGGACGAGAAGAAAAACAAGAGAAAGCGAAGATTCCAGATATCTTCGTGCGGGGAAAGACGCCTTCTGGACCTATCTGAGGACGGGACAGGAATTCTTCAGGAAGCACTGGAATAACTCGAATTGTCCACCATTCAAGGAGACGGGGAAACTTATATTCAAGGCTGAGGTCCTAATACATACAGGATAAACAACATTTAAATTTAATTGTTCCTTTATACATATATTATCATTTGTCGTGAACTATTATCAAATGCGAACAAAAGCCTTCTGTTCTTCCTTGCCTAATAATTCTTAGGTTGTGCGCATAAAATACTGACAGTTATTCACAGATAAAATGGTATCTTTTATCTTTTGTTGGGAATCTGAAATAAACAATGTAATCGTTACTGTCCAATTGCAGAAACTAATATAAATAATCTTAATCAATAACTATGCATCTTTACATAGCACTAATACCTGATTGCAACATTAAGAATTCTGTAAATGGGGTTCTGCGATCTTCTTATGTAGTCTTCTTTTTTGATCATTAGAAACATCAAGTTGTAGTCTCTCAGCATTAAAAAACATTCAAAAGGGAAAGAGAAAATACATAAATAACAATAAACAATAATACTGTCTTTCTTCCAACATTTCAAGAAAGTCTGTCATTATTCAAAGTTCTTGAGTCTTTAATTCTTGATGCCTTAATTGTATGAGTATTCGGTTAGCGCCACCAAAATGTAAAACTGTCTTGAAGGCTCTTTAAGTGTTTTTAAAGTACTGCAATTGTCACTTTTGAATTTTCAATAGGAATGAATATTCACCCGATCGTACTATGCGAGGTAATATATGTAGATTTGACTCACCGCCTTTAGCTGTATTTAAGTTACCTCTGTTCTAATTTGTTGCTGCTCTTCTTCTCCAGGGAATGCGATGATCCGAGGAATCAAAACCAGGCATCTGAGAAGCACGACCGGAGAACAGGAAACCGGAGCAGGAATAAAAAATTAGCTAGCATTCGCGCCAAGAATTTTCAATTCTATTAAGGACACGGAGGCGAGGATTATGCTTCTCTT